>JAJPUD010028920.1:404-12423 GCA_023553655.1 Myrmecobius fasciatus
AGTGGATATCCTGCCATCTAGGGGAGGGGTGGGGAGTTGGGGGAAAAATTTGTAACGGAAAGCTATGTAAGGGTTATTGTTGAAGAATTACCCACACATATGTTATGCAAATAAAATAAAAATTAAAAAAAAAGGCATTCCTTTAAAAGGAGGAAGTAATGTGTACTGATACTGGAAAGGATTTCAATTTAGTGCACAAGGATTGTAAATATAAATTAGTAACTAATAAACTCCAAATTTGTATCATTTTTGCTCATGGATCCACATTTTTTCAGCATAATATACATTGTTGGTCATGGGCACATATAGATTAATATAAAGATATAAAGTTTTCACTTTAGAATTATGCAGTTTACAAAGTAAACAAGTCTAATAAAATAAATAAATAGAATTCTTTAAGAATTTACTTAGTCTGCATAAAACAAAAAAAAACAAAAAATATATATCCAGATATTTCAAAAGAAAATACTCTAATCACATTTAGTGGTCTTTTAAAGAAGAATTGCACAATCATAACAGAGGGGGAAAACCCACATGTGCAAAAAATATTTGCAGTTTTCTTTTTGTAGTAGCAAAGAATTGGACAATGAATAGATGCCCATCAATTGGGGAATGGCTAAGTAAAGTGTGGTATATGAAGGTAAAAGAATATTATTATTCTATACAAATGATGAATAAGCTGATTTTAGAAAGATCTGAAAAGTTTCACATGAAATGATGCTGAGAGAAACAAGCAAAACCAGGAATACGTTGAATACAGTAACAGCAAGATTGTACGATGATCAACTATGAAAAACTTGGTTCTTCTCAATAGTTCAGTGATCTAAGGCAATCCCAAAAAACTTTGGATAGGTAACACCATCTGAATCCAGAAAGAGAGCTACAGAGATTGAATGTAAATCAACACATGCTAAAGTTCACTTCTTTTTTCTGCTTTTTTTTCTCTTCTGCAGTTTTTCCCCGGTTGTTCTGATTTTTCTCTCTCAAGATAATTCATAAAATGTATTTTTTAAAGTTAATATATAGGTATAACCAGAAAAAATACAACAATAAAAATGCAAAGGGGGAAAAAGAGTTGCATACTTTTTAATGAAATTTTAAATTTTTATAAAACAGAATGGCATAGCAGATGGAACCCAAGTTAATGACCCTCCTCTAACATATACTGAATGCATCACCATGAGAAAGTTATTTAACCTGTAAACATTCATATGCAACTTTCTCAAGGTTGAGAGTTGTAGAAAAAATGCACTCAGCCTTGATTAGACTGTTCCCTATAGCAATAAATCACAGTCCTATTATCTACCTCTGTGTACTTAAGTGAGTTAAATTGAGAATTTCATACAGAAGTCAGACTATAGATAAAAATATTTTTTTAAAAAAAGGATATAATTTGAAAAAATTAATTTAAATTTTTGTACATTTTGGTGAACTTTGAATAATAACCTTTAAGTTTTAAATTTAATATGACAAGATACATTGTCATTTTGTACTGAATGTGCAATAATTTGAGGATAACATTTTAAATATTGTGATTTCCTATTATATTTAATCATTGATTTTTTTTATTAAAGCTTTTTATTTTTCAAAACATATGCATGGACAATTTTTCAACATTAGCCCTTTCAAAACCTTGTGTTCCCATTCCCTCTTTTCCCCCATTCCCTCCTCTAGATGTCAAGTAGTACTATATATATAATATATATGTACATATATATATTAATCATAGTAGAAATAGGTTAAATCCAATATATGCATATATATTTATACAATTATTGTGTTGCACAAGAAAAATCAAATCAAACCAGTAAAAAAAGAAAAGAAAAGAAAAATAAAATGCAAGCAAACAACAACAAAAAGAGTGAAAATTCTATATTTTGAACCACTCAGTTCCCATAGTCCTCCCTCTAAGTGTAGATGGCTCCCTTCATCACTGAACAATTGGAAGTGGTTTGAATCATCTCATTGTTGAAGAGAACCATGTCCATCAGAATTGATCATCAAATAATCATCTTTTTGCCGGGTATAACAATCTACTGTTTCTGCTCATTTCACTTAGCATACATTCATGTAAACTGTCCAGGCCTCTCTAAAACCATCCTGCTGGTTGTTTCTTACAGAACAATAATATTCCATAATATAATTTATGCAGCCATTCTCCAATTGATGACCATTCATTCAGTTTCCAGTTTCTTGCCACTACAAAAAGGGCTACCACATTTTTGCACACGTGGGTCCCTTTCCCTTCTTTAAGATCTCTTTGGGATATAAGCCCAGTGCAAACACTACTGAATCAAAGGATGTGCACAGTTTGATAACTTTTTAGGACAGTTCCAAATTGCTCTCCAGAATGGTTGGATCCATTCACAGTTCCACCAACAATGTATCAGTGTCCCAGTTTTATGTTATCCTGTCATCTTAGCCAATCTGACAGATTTGTAGTAGTGTCTCACAGTTGTCTTAATTTGCATTTCTCTGATCAATAGTTATTTAAAGTACCTTTTATATGACTAGAAATAATTTCAATTTCTTCATCTGAAAATTGTCTGTTCATTTCCTTTGACCATTTCTCAATTGGAGAATGGCTGGAATTCTTACAAATTTGAGTCAATTTTCTGTATATTTTAGAATGAGGCCTTTATCAGAACCTTTGAATGTAAAAATGTTTTTTTTTTTCCAGGTTATTGCTTCTGTTCTAATCTTGTCTGCTTTACTTATGTTTATACAAAAACTTTTTAACTCAATATAATCAAAATTATCTATTTTGTGATCAATAATGATCTTCAATTTTTTGGTCACAAATTCCTTCCTCCTCCATAGATCTGAGAGTTAAACTATCCTATGTTCTTCTAATTTGTTTATAATATATAATATTATAATGTGTATATATATATACATATATATAATGTCTAGATCATGAAACCATTTCAACCTTATCGTGGTATATGGTGTTAGATGTGGATCAATGACTAGTTTCTTCCATACTAGTTTCCAATTTTCCCAGCAGTTTTTGTCAAATAGTGAATTCTTATCCCCAAAGCTGGGGTCTTTGGGTTTATCAAACACTAGATTCCTATAGTCATTGACAATTTTGTCCAGTGAGCCTAATCTATTCCACTGATCGATTACTCTATTTCTTAGCCAGTGAGAAATGGTTTTGATGACCACTGCTTTATAATATAGTTTTAGATCTGGTACAGCTAGGCCACATTCATTTGCATTTTTTTCATTAATTTCCTTGAAATTCTTGACCATTTGTTCATCCAAATGAATTTTGTTGTTATTTTTCCTAGGTCACTAAAATAATTTCTTGGGAGTTTGATTGGTATAGCACTAAATAAATAAATTTATTTGGGTAGTATTTTCATCTTTATTATATTCACTTGACCTATCCGAGTGCACTTGATATTTTTTCCAATTGTTTAGATCTGACTTTATTTGTGTGGAAAGTGTTTTGCAGTTCTGCTCATATAGTTCCTGACTTTTCCTTGGTAGATAGATTCCCAAATATGTTATCTTGTCAACATTTATTTTAAATGGAATTTCTCTTTGTTATCTCTTCCTCTTGGATTTTGTCAGTGATATATAACAATGCTGATGATTTATGTGGATTTATTTTGTATCTTGTGACTTTGTTAAGTTGTGGATTATTTCTAACATCTCTAATAATAATTCTAGGGTTCCCTGAGTATACTATCATATCATCTGCAGAGTGGTAATTTGGGTCTTTCATTACCTACTCTAATTCCTTTAATCTCTTTTTCTTCTCTTATTGTCAAAGCTAGCATTTCTGATACAATATTGAATATTAATGGTGATAGTGGGCAACTTTGTTTCATTCCTAATTTTATTGGGAATGGTTCCAGTTTATCCCTGTTATATATGATGCTTGCTGATGGTTTTGAATAGATGCTATTGACTATTTTAAGGAAAAGTCCATTAATTACCATAATCTCTAGTGTTTTTAATAGAAATGGATGTTATATTTTATCAAATGCTTTTCCTGCATCTATTCAGATAATCATATGTTTTTTGTTAGTTTGGTTATTGATATACTCAATTATGTTAATAGTTTTCCTAATATTGAATCAGCTTTGCATTTCTGGTATAAATCCTAGTTGATCATGTTGTATTATCCTGGTGATGACTTTCTGTAATCTCGTTGCTAATGTTTTATTTAATATTTTTGCATCAATATTCATTAGGGAAACAGGGGTATAATTTCCTTTCTCTGTTTTCATCCTACATGGTTTAGTTATCAGTACCATGTCTGTGTCATAAAAGGAATTTGGTAGGAGTTCTTCTTTCCCTATTTTTAAAAATAGTTAATATAATATTGGAGTTAATTGTTCTTTAAATGTTTGGTAGTATTCACATGTAAATCCTTCTGGTCCTGGGGATTTTGTCTTAGGGATTAATAGATTGTTTTATTTATTTTTCTAAAATGGGACTATGTAAGTAATTTATTTCTTCTTCTGTTAATTTGGGCAATCTAGGTATTTTTTGTAGGTATTCCTCCATTTTGCTTAGGTTATCAAATCTGTTGGCATAAAGTTGGGCAAAATAACTAATTATTGCTCTATTGCTCTTCTTTGGTGGAATATTCTCTCTTTTCAGTTTTAAGACTAACAATTTGATTTTCCTCTTTCCTTTTTCTAATCATTAACTAGAGGTTTATCTATTTGGTTTTAAAATAAAACCTACTCAGTTTTATTTATTAATTCAATAGTTTTTTATTTGCAATTTTATAAATCTATTTTTATTTTTAGAATTTCAAGTTTGGTATTTGATTGTTTTTTTTTTTGATTTGTTCCTTTTCTAGATTTTTTAGTTGCAAGCCCATTTCAGTGATCTTCTCTTTATCTATTTTGTGCAAATAATCATGTAGAGATATAAAATTTCCCTTTATTACCACTTTGGCTGCACCCCACAAATTTTAGTATATTATCTCATTCTTACCATTCTCTTCGATGGAATTATTAATTGTGTCTATTATTTCTTGTTTCACCCATTCATTCTTTAAGGATGAGATTATTTAGTGTCCAATTACTTTTGGTCTATTTTCCTCTGGCCTTTTATTGAATGTAATTTTTGTAGCATCTTGATCTGAAAAAAAATGCATTTACTATTTCTATCTGCATTTGATTTTGGGATCTTTATGTCCTGATATATGGCCAATTTTCATATAGGTTCTGTGAACTGCCAAGAAGAATGTGTACTCCTTTCTGTCTCAATTCAGTTGTCTTCAAAGATCTATCATTTTCTAGTATTCTATTTGCTTCCTTAACTTCTTTCTTATTTATTTTGTGGTTCAATTTATCTAGTTCTGAGAGAGCAAAGTTGAGATCTCCTGCTATTATAGTTTTGCTGTCTATTTCTTCTTGCAGTTCTTTTAACTTCTTCTTTAGAAATTTAGATGCTATACCATTTGTTGCATATATGTTTAGTATTGATATTGCTTCATTATCTATAGTGCCCTTTAGCAAGATATAGTTTCCTTCCTCATCTCTTTTAATTAGATCAGTTTTTGCTCTTGCGTGATCTGAGATCAGGATGGCTACCATTGCTTTTTTTTTACTTTACCTGAAGCATAGTAGATTTTGCTCTAGTCTTTTACCTTTACTCTTTATGTATCACTTTGCTTTAAATATGTTTCTTGTAAACAAAATATTGTAGGCTTGTGGCTTTTAATCCAGGCTGCTATCCACTTTTGCTTTATGGGAGAGTTCATCCCATTCACATTTACAGTTAAAACTACTAATTCTTTATTTCCCGCCATCTTATTTACCTCAAATTATACTTTACTTTTCTCTTTCTTTCCCCTTTCCCTCCTCCACAGTATTTTAATTTTGAGCACTCCTCCCCCTTTCTTATACATTTCCTTTATTTCTGTTTTCCCTTTTATTCACCTACCCCTTTGCTGTTCCCCTTTCTCCTCACAGTTTCCTATAAGATGAGAGAAGTTTCTCTGATGTCTAATATGCTTTCATTGAGCCAAATCTGATGATAATAAGATTCACACAATGTTCATTCCCCTCCTTTCTTTCCCTCAATTATACTAGGTTTTGTTTGCCTTCTATTAATTATAAAATATATTTTACCTTCACTTTCCCTTTTTTCTGATACAATGCCCTTTCTACCTCTAGTTGTCTTTTTTATATTATAACAGTAAAATCAAATTAAAAATGCACTCTCTATGTATATCCATAGCAGAGATACAGTTCTCAAGATTTCTTTTCTTTTTATTCTTTTATGCTTCTCTTGAGTTCTATATTTGGAGGTCAATTTTTTTTGTTCAGATCTTGTCTTTTATCAGAAACAAAGGGAACTCATTCTTTTTGTTGACTATCCATCTTCTTCCCTGACAAAAAATGACAGTTTAGCAGGGTAGTTTATTCCTGGCTGCATTCCAAGTTCCTTTGCCTTTCAATGGCTATTTTACCTTCTGATTCTATGATATCCAGGCAGTTCTCTTTGATGATTTGTTGGAAAATATTGTCTAGGATCTTTTATTTATCTTTTTCTTTTCATTATGATTTTCTGGAAGTCAAATAATCCTTAGAATGTCTCTCCTAGATCTGTTTTTCAGGTCAGTTGTTTTCCCAAGTAGGTATTTTACATTTTCTTCTATTTTTTCTTTTTTTTTTATTTTGCTTGACTGATTGTTGATATCTCCTTTAGTCATTCATTTCCATTTGTTCAGTTCTGATTTTTAGTGAATTATTTTCTTCATTTACTTTTTTTTAGTTCTTTTTGTATTTGTCCAATTGAATTTTTAAATGAGTTGTTTTGTTCTATAAATTTCTTTTTCTGATTTAACAAATTCTATTTTTCAGGGAGTTGTTTTTTTCATTTTGTCAGATCTATCTTTAAGGAATTATATGATTTTTCATTTCACTAAATCTATTTTAATTTTTTTTATTTTTCCTGAGGCAATTGAGGTCAAGTGACTTGCCCAGGGTCGCACATCTAGGGAATGTGAAGTGTCTGAGACCAGATTTGAACTCAAGTCTTCCTGACTTCAGGGCTGGCACTCTATCCACTGCCCCACCTAACTGCCCCACTAACTCTATTTTATAATGAATTTTCTTCAGATAATTTCTGTGTTTCCTTTTCCAAACCCTCTTGCAAAGTTCTCCTTTCCTTTCCCCATTTTTCTTCTAGCTCTCTTTTAAGATCTTTTAAAATTTCTTCTGGGAGAGCCTTGTCTGACAGGGATCAATTTATTTCACCCTTTTGGGCTTCATCTGGAGATGATCTGCTTTTATATCTCCTCAGGGTTTGAAATCTGCTCTTCTCTTTCACCATAAAAATTATCTATGATCAGAGTCCTTTTTGCTTTTTTACTCATTTTTTTTTAAAAAGTTGAGGTCTGCTTTTAGAGCAAGGGAGATTGTCCAAGCTTCCTCTACAAGTTGACTTCCAGTGCTGTGTGAGCATGGCCAAGTCCCATAAAATTCTGGTGTTTAGGGGTTCACTATTTATCTTTTGTGTGTATGTTGGATGTTTTATAGCTTTTCTGCTGATCTACTGGCTTGCAACCAGGGCAGAGTAGCCAACACTTCTTTAGATTCCTCCCTGTAGATTCTCCAGCACACAGAGCCCACACCTCCCTGGGTCTGTGTGATGCCTGCACTGGCATCTGTGCTCAGCATGCTTGTGCTTGGCCTACCTCCCTCCATGCCAATTGAAATAGACCTTTTCTGAAGATCTTCAAAATTATCTTCTGCTGGTAATTTGTTATACTCTCAATATTTGTGGGTTCTGCCAGTCCCGAATTAATTCAAAAGCTGGATTTGCTAATTAGTCTGGGGGTCATGGGAAGTAGTCAGAAAGAAACATGTGTCCTCTCCACCATCTTGACTCCAACCCCAGGTAAAAATATTTCCATCCATTCTCAAGAAATAGATCATGAAATGCACATAACTTTTCATCTCAAACATTTTTATATTTATTTACTTACCCTTTTCCTATCTTTTCCGCCCTATCCTACTGTTTACCACCACCCTTCTAGACACCAAGATTGAAAATATTTTAGCCACATTCAATTGGTCAATTTCCCTCAATATTACTTTTCCATATTATATTCAACAAATTGGCAAATCTTATAAATTTTCCTCTATAATATCTCTTGAATCTATTTTTTCTCCAAATGTATAGCCACTATCCTAGCACAGTGAATAGAATGCTGGGCCTGAAGTCAGAAAGATTCATCTTCTTAAATTCAAATTTGATCTCAGTCATTTACTAACTGTGTAACTCTGCAGAAGTAATATTCTTAAAACATAGTGTCCTCTTTGTGGCTTCAATGACTTTTAAAGTGAAATAAATAACTTCTCCATTTGGAATTTCAATCCATTCACAATCTAACTCCAACTTATCTTTCCAGATTTATTGAAATTATTCTTCTCTGTTTCCTACATCAATTAGACTCATTGATTCCTGTTTGTGATATTTTCATCTCTCATCTCCATGTCTTAGACAAGATGTCCCTAATTCTTAGAATAACTCTCTCTTCCAGTCTGCCCTTCATACATTTATCCTTTCTAAATCAAGACTTTCCCCCATCATTATTTCAATATATATGGGTCAGCATAAGAAATTTAATGGGACTTTGGGGGTGAAGTTCTGTGTGAACCATAGATAACATACAAACATAAGCAGATGACACTGCAAAAATTTAGAAACATAAATTCTTAGTGTGTTATATTATATTGTGTAATACCAACTTATTTTATCTTTTAATATCATAATAATTCAGACTTCTTTGGTACAAAGGGAGGAGCAAAAATTTTTATATGAATTTTCTAAATTACAGGGAAGGAGGAAAGGGGAGGTCATATACCTATAACCCCTATACTATGGAAGAATTAACTAATTTCTTGATTACATCAAGGTTCTGTTTAAGTATGACCTCCTATGTGAAACCTTTGCTGATTCTCCCAGCTAATAGTAACCCTCACAATTACTTTTATATTTTTTAGTTTTATTTTGCTCTATTCACTTTGTTCCTTGATGCCCCCAAATAATATAAACTTTTGTGGACAGGAATGCTGTTTTTGCCTTTGTAGTCCCACCTGTCATAGTCTCAGGCATAGGAGAGGCACATAAATACTTTTTGAATGAATAAATATTTTGCTTGTATATATGTTCCATTTCTTCATTTTCATTTGCAATTTGTTTAAGTGAAAGCTAAACTATCATAGAGTTCATGTAACTAATTTAGATTTTTAAAGAGATGATAATAATTATAGCTAAAAAATTGGGATACATGATTGTGATGGAATACTATTTTGCTATAAGAAAGGATGAGCTCAAAAAAAAAAAGAAAGGATGAGCTCAATGATCTTAGAAAAAACTGATTTTTTTATATTTTTTTACTTTCTTCGAGTTTAATTGACAGCCTAATTAAATGGAAGGCATAGCATTCTTGAAGTCAGAAAATCTGCCTTTGATTCTTGCCCACCCATCTGCTAATTATGTTACGTTAAATAAGTCATTTTATACCTCTCCACTTCAGTTGTCCCTCTCCACCCAGACTTTTGATTTTATTACTGTGGAAACTCCTGGTGAGAAATTCCCTTTAACAATGAGGAGGAGCATTTTCTCTGAAATTTGGAGCCTTACAGTTTGCTTGCACTACTAAAAGTTTAAATGACTTCTCCAGGATCACATAACCTACAAATGTGTCATAGATGGGACTTGAACCCAGATCTTCCTTGTTTTAACTGGTTCACTATCCACTACACATTACTACCTCTCTAAAATATGTAAATAACTTGTATTTCTTAACCCACAGATTAATCAAGATTAAAGGAGACAGACAGACAGAAACAGACAGACAGGCAGGTAGAGAGGCAGACAGAGACAGAGAGGTTAAAATAGAGACAGAGACAAAGAAAAAAACAGAGATAGTAAGACAGAGAGATGGAATTTGTGTGTGTATGTGTGTGTGTGTGTCTGTGTCTGTGTAAAATCAAATTTATTAACCTATATATTATTGTTGTTTTTATTGTTGTACTTTGGAATCTGTAATATTTCATAATATTTGCCATAGGTGCACCACAATGTGGCTACTTATATGTAATGTGTTGTACCTTCAATGTTAATTTAGTTTAAATGAATTCTATATATTTCAAATTAATTTAATCAATAATTTTAAACATTCTCAAAATGTCCTAAAATATTGCTTTCAAAATGGAGCTAATTATTCATATAGATCAAAATTGCAGACTGAAAGCCCTTTCACCTTAATAGTTCCTGTCACAAGATAATATACTTAAAGAGCCTTGTAAACCTTGAAGGTTTACAATATAAAAGTTAAATGTTAGCTATTAGGTTTTGATAGTACAAAATTCCCAAGCTATTTTAAAGTTGTTAAATTCTTTATATAAAAAGACTATTTTAACTGTTACTATTAGAGAGAAGAAACAGTAAAAGATAGAAGAAATTTGCAAGTTAAAAAGCCCCCACAAATCTCTAAAAATACAAAATCTTTGGTTAATTAAATGAATATTTTAAATTATAACTTATTTTAAGTGTACTATAAAAACCTAATAGCTAACATTTAACTTTTTCCTGTAACTATGATCAATCTTCTGTTCACTTATGTTTCAAGGCTTTTGATAATATTAGAAGACAATCCAGCATGAAGGAAATAGTACAATATTTGGAGTCAGAAAACTTTGGATAAAATACCAGTTCTATTATACATGTAATCAGAAACAAGTTATCTGCATCTCAGTATCTTTTTTTTTTTCCACCTATGAAATGAAAAGTTAGTCTAGTTAAGCTTCCTTCTCTTTCACTTCTAAATCTGTAACTACATAGGTTCAGTTTCTGAGTAGCTACTAATTTTTGTATAAAATGAAATAGCAATTTTTTTTATCCCACAACAAATACATTCCCTGATTGAGATAGGACAGAATACTAGAAACGGACTCAATAGGCCCAAGTTCAAGAACACTACTTTATGGGAATAAGAGTTTGGAACAGATCTGTCAATTCAGTCCGTCCTTTGCCAAAGGAGGCTGACAATCTCTGCAAGTTTATCTTAGAGGTCATGGACACTAAGAGATTAACTCTCTTAGTGATTCACACAACCAGTATGAGCCTAAAAAGGGACTTGAGCTCATCTTCCTGCTTTCAAAGCTGGATATGATATTGATTTACAAAGCTCCTATACATTTAGCTCATTTGATCTTTACAACAGCCCTATGAGTTAGTATACATAATATACTCATGATCCTATCCTTCTAATTACTGGACAACTGAACAAATCACTTTATTTCTGATACTGTCCTCAATTGCCAAAGAGAATTATTCAACACTACCTATATTGGGCACTTCACAGGGTCATTAAAAAGAGAAAATGAAATTATGTATATGAAAGAAGACCCCAATAGAACCATGTTTATTCTCTGTAAACAGTGAATTTTGAGATTCAGTAGGTATTCATGTCCTCATCAAACACACTTTCTGGGAGAAGGGAGAGGGACAGAAGGAGAGAGAGAGTTTTGAACTCAATTTAAATAATAAAAAAGAATGTTAAACTTATTGGGAAATATTTAAAGAAATAAATAACAATATATTAGAAAAAAATAACTTTCCAAAGCAGATAATTTTGTAAACTTCAATGCTTAATAATATTTTGCAGCCAATTATCTTCAAATAAATTCATATTTTTCTAATTTACCATATCAATTTATGAGAAATTTCAAATTTTCCCAAACTATTGATAACTTTTTAAAGTAACAATAAAATTTAACATGATTCTTATGTATAAATGTGTATCATATTTCTTGCCTTTTAATTTGGCGCATATCAGGGTCAATGGAGGAAGAGAATTTAGAGCTGAAAAATAAAAATTACCCAAAAACTAACAATAGTTGCATGAAAAATTGAAAGGAAAAATTAGAAGAAAAGAAAAATAAAAAATAAAGCAAGAAAGAGGAAGGAAGGAAGGAAGGAAGGAAGGAAGGAAGGAAGGAAGGAAGGAAGGAAGGAAGGAAGGAAGGAA
>JAJPUD010028921.1:0-14285 GCA_023553655.1 Myrmecobius fasciatus
TAAAAATTAAAATTGAACAAATAGAAGTAAATGACTCAATAAGACTTCAAGAATCAGTTAAACAAAAACAAAAAAATGAAAAAATAGAAGAAAATATGAAATATCTCCTAGGAAAAACAACTGACTTGGAAAACAGATCCAGGAGAGACAATTTAAGGATTATCGGACTCCCTGAAAGCCACGATGAAAAAAAGAACCTGGATGCTATCCTCCAGGAAATCATGAAAGAGAATTGCCCTGATGTTTTAGAATCAGAAGGCAAAATTGGCATTGAAAGAATTCACCGATCACCTCCAGAAAGAGACCCCAAAATTAAAACCCCAAGGAATATCGTGGCCAAATTTCAGGACTATCACACCAAGGAAAAGATATTGCAAGCAGCTAGAAAGAAACAGTTCAAATACCGAGGAACTGTCATTAGAATTACACAGGATCTGTCAGCTTCCACATTGAAGGATCGAAGGGCCTGGAACCAGATATTCCGAAAGGCAAAAGAACTTGGATTACAGCCAAGAATAAGTTATCCAGCTAGAATGAGCATCATCTTCCAGGGAAGAAGATGGTCATTCAATGATACAGGAGAATTTCACCTATTTCTAATGAAAAGACCTGATCTGAACAAAAAATTTGGCTTCCAAATAGAGAACTCAAGAGAAACATAAAAAGGTAAAAAGGAAAACTCTTGAGAACTATATTCCTACTATAGGTATCCTTTAAAGAATGGCAGTATAATTTGATTTTTTTTTGATAATATTGGAAAAGAAATTAGAGTTAGAAGGGATACCATACTGAAAAAGAAAAAGGGGGGAGGGGGGAAAAGGAGGCAAAATAAAGTAAAAATATAGGAGGTAAAATAAGGCAAAATCTCATAAAGAGACATAGAAGATCTAATATAATTGAGGGGAAGAAGGGAGGGTGACGAGTATTGTGTAAACCTTACTCTCATTAGATTGGACTCTAAGAGAGTCAGACACATTTGGCTTCAAAGAAAGCACTGACCCTCCTTGTGGGAAGGTAGGAGGGAGGGGAGAAAAGGAAAGGGATAAACTAATAGAAGGATTAGGGGAAAGGTATAAAGGGGAGGGAGGGACTCTAAAGGGAGGAGGATTATTGGTGGGAGGTGGTCTTCACGAGCAAAGTACTGGGGAGGGGGGAAGGGAGAGAAGGGAAAGGGAAGAGAAAATCATAACTCTGGGTAAATAAGATGGCAGGGAATACAGATATAGTTATTTTAACTGTGAATGTGAACGGGATGAACTCTCCCATAAAACGGAAGCGGGTAGCAGACTGGATTAAAAGCCAGAATCCTACAATATGTTGTTTACAAGAAACACATCTAAAACATAGAGACACATACAGAGTGAAGGTAAAGGGCTGGAGCAGAATCTTCTATGCTTCAGGTGAACAAAGAAAGGCAGGGGTAGCAATCCTTATCTCGGATCAAGTAAAAACAAAAATAGATCTAATTAAAAGAGATAAGGAAGGAAACTACATTTTACTAAAGGGTTCCATAGACAATGAAGCAGTATCAATACTTAACATATATGCACCAAGTGGTATAGCATCCAAATTCCTAGAGGAGAAGTTAAGAGAGATGCAAGGAGAAATAGACAGTAATACTATACTAGTGGGAGATCTCAACCTTGCTCTCTCAGAATTAGATAAATCAAATTCCAAAATAAATAAGAAAGAAGTTAGGGAGGTTAACAAAAGGCTAGAAAAGTTAGGTATGATAGATCTCTGGAGGAAATTGAATGGTGATAGAAGGGAGTATACTTTTTTCTCAGGGGTTCATGGAACTTATACAAAAATTGATCATGTGTTAGGGCATAAAAACCTCAAAATCAATTGCAGAAAAGCAGAAATAGTAAATGCATCCTTCTCAGATCATGATGCAATAAAACTCACATGTAATATAAGGCCAGGAGAAAATAGGCCACAAGTTATTTGGAAATTAAATAATCTAATCCTGAAGAACGAATGGGTGAAAGAGCAAATTATAGACACAATCGAAAATTTCATCCAGGAGAATGACAACAATGAGACAACATACCAAAATTTGTGGGACTCGGCTAAAGCGGTTATAAGGGGTAATTTTATATCTCTAGATGCTTACTTGCGTAAAACAGAGAAGGAGAAGATTAATGAACTGGGCTTACAATTAAAAAAGCTAGAAAAAGACCAAATTACAAACCCTCAATTAAATACCAAATTGGAAATTCTGAAAATTAAAGGGGAGATCAATAAAATTGAAAATAAGAAAACTATTGAATTAATAAATAAAAGTAAGAGTTGGTTTTATGAAAAAACCAACAAAATAGATAAGCCTTTAGTTAATTTGATTAGAAAAAGAAAAGAGGAAAATCAAATTATTAGTCTCAAAAATGATAAGGGAGAACTTTCCTCCAATGAAGAGGAAATTAGAGTAATAATTAGGAGGTTCTTTGCCCAACTTTATGCCAATAAATTTGAGAATGTAAATGAAATGGAGGAGTATCTACAAAAATATAGATTGCCCAGATTAACAGAAGAGGAAATAAATTATTTAAATAGCCCTATTTCAGAAAAAGAAATAGAACAAGCTATTAATCAACTCCCTAAGAAAAAATCTCCAGGACCAGATGGATTTACATGTGAATTTTACCAAACATTCAAGGAACAATTAATCCCAATACTATATAAACTATTCGAAAAAATAGGGAAAGAAGGTGTACTACCAAATTCCTTCTATGACACAGATATGGTGCTGATAGCTAAACCAGGTAGGGAGAAAACTGAGAAAGAAAACTATACACCCATTTCCCTAATGAATATTGATGCAAAAATTTTAAATAAGATTTTAGCAACAAGATTACAGAAAGTCATCCCCAGGATAATACATCATGACCAAGTAGGATTTATACCAGGAATGCAGGGCTGGTTCAATATTAGGAAAACTATTAGCATAATCAATTATATTAATAACCAAATTAATAAAAATCATATGATTATCTCCATAGATGCAGAAAAAGCCTTTGATAAAATCCAACACCCATTCCTATTAAAAACACTGGAGAGTATAGGAATAAATGGGCTTTTCCTTAAAATGATAAGTAGTATCTACTTAAAACCTTCAGCAAGCATCATATGTAATGGAGTCAAACTAGAACCATTCCCAATAAGATCAGGCGGGAAACAAGGCTGCCCACTATCACCATTACTATTTAATATTGTATTAGAAATGTTAGCTTTAGCAATAAGAGAAGAAAAAGAGATAAAAGGAATCAGAGTAGGTAGTGAAGAAACCAAATTATCACTCTTTGCAGATGACATGATGGTATACTTAGAGAATCCTAGAGACTCAACTAAAAAACTACTAGAAACAATTCACACCTTTAGCAAAGTGGCAGGATACAAAATAAATCCACATAAATCATCAGCATTTTTATATATTACCAATAAAGTTCAGCAGCAAGAGATACAAAAAGAAATTCCATTCAAAATAACTGTTGATAGTATAAAATATTTGGGAATTTATCTGCCAAGGGATAGTCAGGAACTATATGAACTAAATTACAAAACACTTTCCACACAAATCAAATCAGACCTAGTCAATTGGAAAAACTTAAAATGCTCATGGGTAGGACGAGCGAATATAATAAAAATGACAATACTACCCAAACTAATTTACTTATTTAGTGCCATACCAATCAAACTCCCAAGAAATTATCTTACAGATCTAGAAAAAATAGTAGCAAAGTTCATTTGGAAAAACAAAAGGTCTAGAATTTCAAGGGGATTAATGAAAAAAAAGGCTGAAGATGGTGGACTTGCTGTACCAGATCTAAAACTATATTATAAAGCAGCGGTCATCAAAACCATTTGGTACTGGCTAAGAAATAGAGTAGTCGATCAGTGGAATAGGATAGAATCACAAGACAAACTAGGCAATAACTATAGCAATTTGGTTTTTGATAAACCCAAAGACCCCAGCTTTTGGGATAAGTATTCACTATTTGACAAAAACTGCTGGGAAAACTGGAAACTAGTGTGGAAGAAATTAGGGCTTGACCCACATCTAACACCACATACCAAGATAAGATCTAAATGGGTTCATGATCTGGATATAAAGAGTGATTTTGTAAACAAGTTAGAGGAACATAATATAGTTTACCTCTCAGACCTGTGGAGATGGAATAAATTTATGTCCAAAGAAGAACTGGAACTCTTAATTGAAAACCAGATAGATAACTTTGACTATATTAAGTTAAAAAGTTTTTGTACAAACAAAATCAATGCAGACAAGATTAGGAGGGAAGCAATAAATTGGGAAATCATCTTTACATTTAAGGGTTCTGATAAAGGTCTCATCTCTAAAATATATAGAGAATTGTCTCATATTTATAAAAATTCAAGCCATTCTCCAATCAATAAATGGTCAAAGGATATGAACAGACAATTTTCAGAGGATGAAATTAAAACTATTTATAGTCATATGAAAAGGTGCTCCAAATCACTATTGATCAGAGAAATGCAAATCAAGACAACCCTGAGATACCACTTCACACCTGTCAGATTGGCTAAAATGACAGGAAAAGTTAATGATGAATGTTGGAGGGGTTGTGGGAAGGCTGGGACACTGATGCATTGTTGGTGGAGCTGTGAACGGATACAGCCATTCTGGAGAACAATTTGGAGCTATGCTCAAAAAGTTATCAAACTGTGCATACCCTTTGACCCAGCAGCATTTCTATTGGGCTTATATCCCAAAGAAATCATAAAGGAAGGAAAAGGCCCCACATGTGCAAGAATGTTTGTGGCAGCCCTTTTTGTAGTGGCTAGAAACTGGAAATTGAATAGATGCCCTTCAATTGGAGAATGGCTGAATAAATTATGGTATATGAATGTTATGGAATATTATTGTTCTGTAAGAAATGACCAGCAAGATGATTTCAGAGAGGCCTGGAGAGACTTACATGAACTGATGCTGAGTGAAATGAGCAGAACCAGGAGATCATTATACACAGCAACAACAGTACTATATGACGATCAATTCTGATGGACATGACTCTCTTCAAAAATGAAATGTTTCAAACCACCTCCAATTGTTCACTGAAGAAAGCCATATACACCCAGAGAGAGGGATGCGAAATGTGGACCACAACATAACATTCTCATACTCCTTGATTGATGTTTGCTTACATTGTGTTTCCTTTATCTGATATATCGTTCGTGTAGATAAGATTTTTCTTGCACACCAATGATAAGTTTGGAAATATGTATACATATATTCGATTTGCCAATATTTTAACATAATTAACATGTAGTGGATATCCTGCCATCTAGGGGAGGGGTGGGGAGTTGGGGGGAAAAATTTGTAACGGAAAGCTATGTAAGGGTTATTGTTGAAGAATTACCCACACATATGTTATTCAAATTAAATAAAAATTAAAAAAAAATTAAAAAAAAATAAAAATAATTGAAGGGGAAATGGAAGTATTTTGGAAAAAAAACTTTGGCTTGAAACAAAATTTTAAATTTATAGCATAACAAAAGTTGGTGTTACCTTCCTAGTTATGGCTAGGGAGAGAATTATTTTTTTCATTATTGCTTCACTCTTTTTTTAATGATAGCTTTTTATTTTTCCAAATGCATGCAAAGATAGTTTTCTACATTCACCTTTGCAAAATCTTTTGTTCCAAATTTTTCTCCCTACGTCTCCACCTTCCACCTCCCCTAGACATTTTATTTTCTGTCATCTTACTCAATCTGAGAGGTATGTAGTGGTACCTCAAATTTGACTTACTTTGAATTTCACTAATGAATAGAGATTTGAAACATTTTTTCATATGACTAGAAATGGCTTTAATTGCATAATCTGAAAATTGTTCATACCCTTTGATTATTTATTAATTAGGGAATGGCTTGTATTCTTATAAATTTGAGTAAATTTTCTATATATTTTAAAAATGAGGCCTTAAACAGAAACACTGAACATAAAAATTTCCCCCCACCCATGTTTCTACTTCCCTTCTAATCTTGGCTACATTGTTTTTTGTTTGTTTGTTTGTTTTTTGTATAAAATCTTTTTAATTTAATATAATCAAAATTATCAGTTTTGTATTTCATAATGTTATTTAGCTCTTCTTTGGCTATAAATTCTTCCAAACAGACCTGACAGGTAGATTTTTTCTCATTCTCCTAACTTGCTTAAATAATCACCCTTTAGTCTCATCTCTAAAATATATAGAGAATTGTCTCATATTTATAAGAATTCAAGCAAATCTCCAATCGATAAATGATCAAAGGATATGAACAGACAATTTTCAGATGAAATTAAAACTATTTGCAGTCATATGACAAGATGATCCAAATCAATATTGATCAGAGAAATGCAAATTAAGACAACTCTGAGGTACCACTATACACCTGTCAGATTGGCTAAAATGACAGGAAAAATTAATGATGAATGTTGGTGGGGATGTGGGAAGGCTGGGACACTGATGTATTGTTGGTGGAGCTGTAAACGGATCCAGCCATTCTGGAGATCAATTTGGAGCTATGCTCAAAAAGTTATCAAACTGTGCATACCCTTTGACCCAGCAGCATTTCTATTGGGTTTATATCCCAAAGAAATCATAAAGGAAGGAAAGGGCCCCACATGTGCAAGAATGTTTGTGGCAGCCCTTTTTGTAGTGGCTAGAAACTGGAAACTGAATAGATGCCCATCAATTGGAGAGTGGCTGAACAAATTATGGTATATGAATATTATGGAATATTATTCTTCTGTAAGAAACGACCAGCAGGACGATTTCAGAGAGTCCTGGAGAGACTTACATGAACTGATGCATGTCATAAAAAATATTCTGTCAAATATTTTAACATAATTAACATATATTAAATTTCCTGCCATCTGGGGGAGTGGGTGGAGGGTAGAGGGAAAAATTTGTAACAGAAAGCTTTGCAAGGATCAATGTTGAAAAATTACCTATGTATATGTTTTGCAAATAAAAAGCTTTAATTAAAAAAAAGGGATAGAAATACAAGCAATCAAAAAAAAACACCCTTTATGTCTAAACCATGAATCCATTTCAATCTTATCTTGGTATAGGGTATTAGGTATTATTTTAAACCCAGTCTCAGCCATTTTATTGTGTAGGTTTTCAGCAATTTTTCTCAAAAATTGAGTTTTATCCCAGTAGCCAAAGTCTTAGGGTTTACCAGATAGTAGATTACTATGGCAATTGGCTATTGTGTTTTGTGAACCTAACATGATCCACTGTTCTTTTTTTTCCTTTCTTGTTTTTAAAATTCCCAATTGTTTTATTTTTTCTAATTGTACTTGCATATTAACTTTTAAAATATGCATTTCTTCATGAATCATGTTGGGAGAGAAAAATCAGAAGAAAAGGAAAAAATTACAGGAAAGAAAAAAACAAAACAAAACAAAAAAAAGAAGTGAACATAACATGTCTTGACTTGTATTCAGTCTCCATAGTTCTTTTTCTGGATGCAGATGGCTTTTTCTTTTTTTTTTTTTAATTGAAGCTTTCTATTTTTCAAAACATAAGTGGGAACAATTCTTCAACATTAGCTCTTGAAAAACCTTGCATTCCAATTTTCCCTCTTTTTACCCATGCCCTCCCCAGATGGCAAGTACTCAATATATGTTAAACATGATAGAAATATATGTCAAATGTAATAGAAATATATGTTAAATCTAATGTATGTATACATATTTATACAATTATTGTTCTGCAGAAGAAAAAATCAAATCAAACCAATAAAAAATGAAATGCAAGCAAGCAATAACAAAAAGAGTGAAAATTTTATGGTGTAGTCCACATTCGGGTCCCACAGGCCTCTCTCTGAGTATATATGGCTTTCTTCATCACTGAACAATTGGAACTGGTTTGAGTCATCTCATTGTTGAAGAGAACCACATCCATCATAATTGGTCATTGTATAATTTTGTTGCTGTGTACAATGATCTCATAGTTCTACTCATTTCACTTAGCATCAGTTCATGTAGGTCTCTCTAGCCCCCTCTGAAAATATCCTGCTGGTCATTTCTTACAGAACAATAATATTGCGTAATATTTATTTACCATAACTTATTCAGCCCTTCTTCAATTGATGGATGGATATCTGCTGTTTCCAATTTCTAGCCACTATAAAAAGGGCTGCCACAAACAGTTTTGCCCATGTGGGTCCCTTTCCCTCTTTTAAGATCTCTTTGGAATATAAGCCCAGTGAAACACTGCGGAGCCAAAGGGTATGCATAGTCAGATAGCTCTTTGAGCATGATTCCAAATTGTTCTCCAGAATGGTTGGATCCATTCATAGTTCCACCAACAATGTATTAGTGTCCCAGTTTTTTCATATCCCCTCCAGCATTCATGACTATCTTTTCTTGTCATCTTAGCCAATCTGAGAGGTGTGTAGTGGTATCTCAGAGTTGTCTTAATTTGCATTTCTCTGATCAATAATGATTTAGAGCACCTTTTCATATAACTAGAAGTAATTTCAATTTCTTCATCTGAAAATTACCTGTTCATATCCTTTGACCATTTATCAGTTGGAGAATGGATTGAATTCTTATAAATTTGAGTCAATTCTCTGTATATTTTAGAAATGAGGCCTTTATCAGAACCTTTGAATGTAAAATGTTTTCCCAGTTTACTGCTACCCTTCTAATCTTGTCTGCATTCATTTTGTTTGTACAAAAACTTAACTTGATATAATCAAGATTATTTATTTTGTGATCGATAATGATCCCAAGTTCTTCTTTGATGACAAATTCCTTCCTCCTCCACAGATCTGAGAGGTAAACTATCCTATGTTATTCTAATTTGTTTATAATATCATTCTTAATGTGTAGGTCATGAACCCATTTCAACCTTATTTTGGTATATTGTGTTAGGTATAGGTAATTTCCTACTTTTTGCCATACTAGTTCCATTTATTCTTATGATTTCTAGTGTTTTTAAATAGGAATGGGTTTGTATTTTGTCAAATTTTTTTTCTGCATCTTTTGAAATAATAATATGATGTCTGTTAATTTGGTTATTGATATTATGCTGTCAATTATGCTGATAGTTTGCCTGATGTTGAACCAGCTCTGCAATCCTGGTATAAATTCTACTTGGTCATGGTGCATTATCTTAATGGTAAGTTACTGTAATCCATTTGCATCAATATTCATTAATGACATTGGATTTATAATATTCTTTCTCTTTTTTATAAAATAAATTTGGTAACACTCTTTCTTTACCTATTTTCCCAAATAGTATTGGAATTAATTATTCTTTAAATGTTAGCAGAATTTATTTGTAAATACATCTGGTCCTGGAGATTTTTTCTTATGGAGTTCATTAAGGGCTTGTTCAATTTCTTTTTTCTAAAATTGTACTATTTAAGTAATTTAGTTCATTTCTAAATCTGGGCAATCTATATTTTTAAAATTATTCAACCATTTCACCTATATTATCAGATTTATTGGCATATGATTGGACCTAATAGCTCCTAATTATTACTTTAACTTTCTCTTCATTGGTGCTGTATATCATTTTCATTTTTGATACTGGTAATTTGGTTTTCTTCTTTTCTTTTGTCTAATTAAATTAACCAAACGGAGTCCAAAATGATTTGTAAGGGATTACAAGGCAAAATAAATGGAAAGCTAAATAAAATATTGCCTAACTTAGGTAAGTGAGCTCAAAGGGAAATGAATTATATTTAGCCTACTTCAAAAACTTTAAAATGTGATTCCTGATCTGAAGGAATTGTGAAAGACTGAAGAGGAGTGGTCCCAGGACTGGAGATAGACAAATGTTACTCAGATTTTCAATAAGCAGAAACAAGGTGGATACTTCAAATTATAGATTAATGAAATCCAAAATAGATTTTTGGTAAAAATCTTACAATATATTATTAGAGAGATATTTGTAAGCATTAGGGGAAAGGCAATCACTATGAACAAGCATAGGTTCATTAAGAAAGTCATGTTCTTTTCCTTTTTGGACTTAGTTTCTAGATTAACATGTCAGTCTGGCTATTTGAAAGTGTACTTTATAACAACCTAGTGGACAAGATGAAAAGTGAAATCAGTATAACAGAATAATCTGATTAGTTTGGAACTTAAATAATTGAGTTCAGTTTGAAGGGTGATCTTTGATAGGGAGTTTTAGAGGGTTTTTTTGTTTTTGTTTTTTTTTTTTTGATTGCTTGCTGTTTACAATTGTATAAACAAGTTTAACAAAGGCATAGATGTTATGCTTTTCTATTTTGTTCATGACATGAAGTTGGAAGAAAAAGCTAATTCAATAGATGACATAATTGGAATCCCAAAATACTGAGGTACTTTAGAAGTTAGTGCAATTTTAAGATATCAAATTTAAAACTGCACTTAGACTTTTGAGATAGTTTATATATTGACAGTCAAAAATAATATGTGGAAGCTATCTATTCCTCTATGCTACATTAATATACTCATATTCTATCTCTGTAGTACTGAGAAAATTATTTCTGGAGACTCCCACTGCTGATTGATCAGGTTTGGTGGAACTCAATACCTAAAACCAATTTCAGACTTCCTAGAAGAAGTCCAGGAAAATACATTGTACTGTAAACCTTTTCATTAAGTTGAATCTAAAATAGAGTTTCCACTGAGAAAACTTTGGAAATATTTTCACTCTTCATTACTTTTCACATGTGTAGCATACAAATTTTAGCTGTTTCTTTACTAAATCATTTCTGAATATAGCTTCCATGATAAGCTTTTTAAAGGTTTTATATTATGGAGTGTATTTGAGTAATGTATGGATAGTAAAACACATGCTTATAATGTGCCAGATGTTTCCTCAAGATCTTTTATATGCCCTTATTTATCACATTTTCATTTTATTTTTAAGTTAAATTTAAGCCTCCTAAAGATGTTAAGAGCCCAATGGGGATAAAGAATTTTAAATAGAAACTCATAAAAAAAGAGAGAAGTGCTAGGTAAGAATATTCCTTTGAGAAACATTATGTGTGTGTATGTATATATGTATGGATGGAGAGAGAGTAGATTATCTTGAATATTTTTTGTTCAGATATTATTTTAGCCCAACTTCAAGTGTAAAAGTTCTACAACTAATTGCTAAAATATTATAGTAAGAAATAGCATCAATTTTCCTCAAAGTTATAGCATCTCTTGACGTCAGGAATCATCTCTACCCTAAATTATGAACAGTGTTAAGAAAAAATCTGATTTATTTAATTCTAGATGACTTTTAGCAACACTGAAGGTTTCAACAGTAAGATATATGTTTTGTGCTGCCCTTGAACTTTGAAATTCAGTAAGAATTTTACAGAAAGCACTAGGAGATAAAAAATGCTACTCAAAGATGGAATGGTTAGTGACTTCTAAATTATGAAAATTTAGCAATTTCATATGGTGAAGCCCTAATTCTATGGAAAACTATAATAGGATGTATCAAAATATCAATATACACAAACAAAAAAACTCACATAAATATAATTTTTGCTGAAGTCTCATGAAGCCTTGGCCTGGGAGAAGAAAGTTCTAGTTATAATTTTGTTGGATCTGTATAACTGTGTGAGCTTGGGCACTTCATTTACTCTCTCTAGACTTCAGTTACTTAATTTTTAAAATAAGAGGCTAGTGTTAGATATACTTTAAGGATTAACAGAAAAATGCCATTATGTTATAAATCTACATGTTATAAAGAATGCTGTATTTCATAAAATATCAACATGGTTATGAAATATGAACAAGTTATATCTTTATTGACTATGTTCAAAGCATGTCTGTATATCCTGTCACACTTTTCTTTTATGTTCATTTTTAGAATTTGGCTATTTGGGAATTTAATCATACAGTAAATATTCAAAGTCATTTATTAAATAATTCATTCAAGAAAACAAACTGTCAAACAATACTGGAATATTGTAAGTGCTATCTCACTTCTTGACTAACATGACATCAGATAAGTCACAATATCCCCAAATCTCAATTTATCCAACTATAAAATGGAAATAGTAATAATACCTGACTCTGATGATTGTTGTGGAAATAAAATTATAAAATGTATGCAAAGCATTTGGTAATCATTAAAGAGCTATATAAGTGACCAGCTACTTTATCAAGCACAGTGTTTTTGCTGGTTCTTCCAATACTTAATTTACTGTAATGTTTTTCATACTCTTGATAGCCACAATTTTAATAAAATCATTTTCTTGACTTTTTAACTATGTCTCCATTGAACTAAATCTTGGGATTGATTCTAGCAGGCCAATGATAACTAATATTTTTATTGTTGCAACATCTAGGATACTGAGGCTAAATATTATAAAGTTTATGTCAGTAGATTTATGTTAATATTGTTAAGATTTATAAACAATTTGTATTAATATAAAATCTTTTATACTAGAGATATATGCAAATAAATGATACAGTTATTAGTGATATAATTTTCTAAAGCAAGTTACTGTAAATTGTGACCTATAGATCGAATTTGCTGCTGCTTATGCAAAATCAGGGAGCAAGAGGATTTGGCCCTTGGGTCATGGTTTGACAGTGTTTGGTCTAAAGGAAAGTCTTCTGTGGTAAAACAAATAACTATATTGGAAATGTTTTATATAGCTAGACAGTAATCAACAGAATGACTTCAATAGACACATTCAACTCATCAGCCCATGACTCTTGTGTGTTTTCAAAGGAAGAACTCTAGATTTATACTATTGCAATGAGACTCTATAATTTCATGGAATGTATTCTCACCATCACATCTATTCCAGAATTTATTAGAAAGAATGGATCAAAGAATGACATCTTCTATAAAGCTTTTAGTGGTTCTAGACAGCATTTGGGTGTTCCCAAGTATATCATTTTAACCAGATCCCTTCTGAAAAATCTTGAAACTATTAAGAACCTAATTATCATTTCCAATGACATGACTTGCAAAAGATGCCTCTAATGAGAATCTGGACTTCTCAGAGTGTTAATAATATTGTATTCATGGCTATCACCATGATGAAGACCTGATTCCATCCTGGACATTTTTTTTTTGTCACATTCATTCCACAACTTAAGTTCCTACTAAGTAGTAGTTAACTGTAATAAGTTCCAGAGATGCAAAGATAATAAGTGAAACAATGCCTACCCTCATGGAGCTTAGATTTTTTGAAGTTAAATAATAAGCCAACAATCATTACACATACAAAGCAAATTCAATGTAATTTCAAAAGTAACAGTGTATTAACAATTGGGAGGTGAGAAAAGGCCTCTTATAAAAGATCATGGTTGAATTAGGGCTTGAAGAAAAGTATAGATCCTCTTTTTCCTTATAGTATTTTATTTTTCCAAATACATGCAAGGATAGTTTTCAGCATCACTTCTGCAAAATTTTGTGTTTGAAATTTGTCTTCCTTTTCCTATCCCTCTCTTTCCCTAAATGGATCCTATATAGTTATCCTATATAGGTTAACCATGTGAAATTCTTCTAAACATATTTCCATATTCATCATGCACAAGAAAAAACAGGTCAAAAGGGAAAAAACCCAAAAGGAAAAAAAATTAACAAATGACAATAACAAAAAAAGGTGAAAATAATATGTTTTAATACACATTCAATCAACAGAGTTCTCTCTTTGGATGCAGATGGCACTTTCCATCACAAATCTATTGGGATCACTGAAAATAACAAAGTGAAGGTTTATATTCTTAAAATACGCAGTTGGAAATTGAATCCAGTTACAGGGATACTGTCATTGGACGAAGCACAGAGAAAGCGGAGCAAATAGAGAGAATTAGTTGGCCAGTTTGACTCACACATAGTGTCCCTGAAGTAGAGAAATAAAGAATTTTCCTGAAACATAGGCTGGAATCAGATCATGAAGGGCTATAAAAACCTCTTGGAGGAAATTAGAAACTCTGAAACATACAATGCAAGGGATTAGTAGTATGGTTTAAAGAGTATCAATTTGTCAACTATAAGGAGTGTAGATTGAAAAAAGGAGAAAACAGAGGAAAGGAGAGCAGTTACAAAACTATTTCAATAGTACAGATGAAAAGTCATGAACTTAAAGCAGGGTGGTTGGTTGGTTGTTGTCCTTTATTCTTAAAAAGAACAAAACGACATAAGTAGCAAGGTAAAATAAGTGAGTTATAGCTAATCAGAACCATATAAGCTTGGAAGACTAGGTCAGGACTAGGTCGACAAGTCAAGCATGAATTATCCATATGAACATTTGAAGTATATATATATATATATATATATATACATATATATGTATGTATGTAT
>JAJPUD010028923.1:0-14283 GCA_023553655.1 Myrmecobius fasciatus
CCCCCCTCTGACAAGTCATCATATTGACCTTCTTGGGATCAATAAATTGCACACCATGACATGAAATTCACCTCAATTTGCGGCTGCCTGCAATGCACAAAGTGTCTCCTCTTGCTTAATACTCAGTTGTCTTTTGAGCCAGAATGCCAGCTCAGGAAGCCCATTCACACAACTGAGAAAAGGAAAGTAGCGGCCCAGGGGGTCTCAGCACTAGATATGAAGCCTATCTGGCCTTCTTCTTGGCCAGAAACAATAGCTACCATTCTTTCTAAAATCTTCTTCAATTCATTCTTCAAAATGAGCTTTGTATATTTCCACCACAGCCTAATATTCCTTTTAACTTTATGATTTCTGTTAGGGGCCCCTGCATTTTCCTAGGCTCCCGGGGTCGCATTATTGGGGTCACAATAGGTTCTTCCCCTTCTTTTGCCTCCCTATCCAATTAGTTACCAAGTACTATTGATTTTTGTGTTCTCCACAATCCTTATGGTTTTAATTATTATTATTATCATCAACAAGCATTTGTTAAATGCTTTCTGTGTTCTAAGCGCTGGGGATACAAAAAAAGCAAAAACATGGTCCCTGCTCTCAAGGAGCTTACATTCTAATGAGAGGGACATCATGCAAATACTGATGTACATACAAGACATACACAATTTAAATGCAGGGAATCTCAGAAGGAAGGCTCTAGTTGAGGCTAGGAAAGGTATCTAACAGAAGATAGGATTTGAGCTGGGTCTTGACAAAAGCCAAAGAAACCAGAAGACAGGGGTGAGGAGCCTGAGGGAGAGCCAGGGAAGAGACAGGGAGGGTTCCCCTGGCCACTTTGGTAATACAAGCCCTCATTGCCACCAACCTGAACTTTTATGATATCTTTACAGGTCTTGCCCTCCCCTTTCCAAATTACGCTTTAAGACCATAGTTGAGATCATTCATTCATTCACTCACAAGCATTTATTGAGCTTCTCCTAAGTGCCAAGGACTATGGCAGGTGCTGGGGATAGAAAGATCAAAATGCAATAGTCGAGAAGTTGCCATTCAGATAGGGGAGAGAACATGCAAATACACTGGCATATGCAAAACAAAGACAAACTAGATGCAAGATAACCAGGAAAGGATGGAAGTAACCAGGGAGGTTACTTATGGAAAACCATGAGAACTATGGGAACCAGAAAAGCCTTCATGCACAACACTGCACTTGTGCTTGGTTTTGTTGGAAACTAGAGATTTTCCAAGAGGTAGAGGTGCATAGGGTTTTCCAGGTGTGAATGACAACCAGCGTAAAGTCTTGGAGATGAGAGATGGAATGCAATCAGTGAGGAATAATTAAAAGGTGTATATGACTGAACCTTAGTGTGTGTGGAGAAAAATAATGTGTAATAAAACTGGAAAGATAGGATCAAGCTGTTGGCTTATCTCTTTTTTTATTAAAGCTTTTTATTTGCAAAACATATACACAGGTAATTTTTCAACATTGACCCTTGCAAAACTTTCTGTTCCAAATTTTCCCTCCTTCCCCCCATCTCCTCCCCTAGATGGCAGGTAGTCCAATATGTGTTAACAATGTTAAAATATATGACAAATCCAACATGTTTACATATTTATACAGTTATCTTGCTGTACAAAAAAATCGGATCTACAAGAAAAAAAAATCCTGAGAAGGAAAACAAAATTCAAGCAAACATCAATAGAAAGCATGAAAATTCTATGTTGTGGTCCACCCTCAGTTCCCACAGTCTTCTCTGTGGGTGTAGATGGCTTTCTTCATCACTGAGCAATTGAAACTGGTTTGAAACATTTCATTGTTGTAGAGAGCCATGTCCATCAGAACTGATTGTTATATAGTATTGTTGTTGCTGTGAATAATGTTTACAAGAAACGACCAGCAGGAGCATTTCAGAGAGGCCTGGAGAGACTTGCACGAACTGATGCTGAATGAAATGAGCAGAACCAGGAGAACATTATACACAGCAACAAGACTATACAATGATCAATTTTGATGGACATGGTTCTCTTCAACAATGATGTGATTCAAACCAGTTGTTCAGCGATGAAGATAGTCATATACATCCAGAGAGAGGCCTGTGGGAACTGAGTGTGAACCACCACACAGCATTTTAACGCTTTCTATGAATATTTCCATGCATTTTGTTTTCCTTCTTAGGTTGTTTTTTCTTCTTCTCTTTCTAGATCTGATGTTTCTTGTGCAGTAAGATAACTGTATAGATATGTATACATGTATTGTATTTGTCATATAATTTATCCTATTTAGCATGTATTAGATTACCTGTCATCTAGGGGTAGGGGGTGGGGGGAAGGAGGGGAAAAGCTTGGGAAAAAAGTTTTTGCAAAGGTCAATGTTGAAAGATCACTCATATGTTTTGTAAATAAAAAGCTTTATAAAAAAATTAATATTCCATGACATTCATATACCATAATTTATTCAGCCATTCTCTAATTGATGGGCATCCTTTCAATTTCCAGTTTCTAGCAACTACAAAAAGGGCTGCCACAAACATTCTTGCACATGTGGGTCCCTTTCCCTTCTTTATGGTTTCTTTGGGAGATAAGCGCAATAGAAACACTGCTGGGTCAAATGATATGCACGGTTTGATAATTTTGAGCATAGTTCCAAATTGTGCTCCAGAATGGCTGGATCTGTTCACAATTCCTCCAACAATGTATCAGTGTCCCAGTTTTCCCACATATACTGCAACTGTTGGCTTATCTCAAACTGTGTTTTTCCATATACCCTATAGACCAGTCTGCTGTCCAAACAAGCTGAGCCCTTTTCTTCCTCCATACCTTTATTCACACTGTTCTCTATCCCTAGGACCCCAAGAATATCTTCCCTTCTATCTTTACCCAAACACATTTTTGTTTATTGAATTCCTACCAATCCTTTCAAAACATCTTAAATGTTACTACCTTCAGGGACCCTGCTCCATTTTTCCAGTCTATAATAAATCTTGTATAGCACCTCTTTTAGCACTATTGGAATCCAACAAAAGGAATTAGGGGTTCCATTGGTACAGAGAATTCCCAGTTTAGGAAACTCTCTGTAGCAATGCAGATTAGCACATTCTATGCAATTTGTAGTTTTAGAGAGTTTCCTAGGGCAATAGTATCAATGCCAAATAGAAACAAATCCTTTTGGGCAGCACATCGATTTAGAAAATTACAAATTAACATTTTCGATGTCATTGTATTTCAGCATTTCCCAGTTAGATTTCATTTTGGTTCTCACTGAACTTGTTAGTTTTAACTATTTCTGTTTCTCTCCACCACCATTCCTGAGCTTGGCAGCTCTGGTGTTGAAGTGATTTGCCCATCAGTCATACAGCCAAAATGTGTCAGAAGTGAGACATGACTCCAGGTCTTCCTGACTCAGATCATGGCTGCCTCCACATACTATATAATAATGTTTATCAAAACTATATCTATGTCATCCTTTTAAAAGAATAATTTCCATATGTACTAAATTTTATATTTTCCTCAATGTTTACTCCAGTGCTTTGTATACAATAGGACTTTTTTTTGAATGAGTGGGATGTAAAGTGGATGTGAAGAATGATTATAGAATGAAGTCAATCACACTAATGTTTGACACACGAAGATGACATTAGTGTTTCCATATGATCCCCCTCTGCTTTCTTAATCACACATGTTTCTGCAATTAAGTCATTTAAAGAATGAACATATTCATATTTTATCACTGAAGGTAAGTAGAATGACATGATTTTGGAGATCTGGATTTATATTCTGCCTCATATCCTTATTAGTTGGGACTTTAATCAAGTTATTTCATTTCTCAGTTTCCTCATCTCTAAAATTTCTGGATTAGACTTAATAGTCTTCTTAAATTCCTTCTAGCTTTTAGTCTATGATCCTACAATATGTGAATACATCTTTCATTGATGAGAACTTGTTTTCTGAATTGCAAGAGAAGCCAGTGCATAGGAAGGAAGGTTAAACAAAATGCCCCATGAAGTTGCTTCTTGCTTTGAGATTCAAAGTCTGTGATTCTGTAACAGAATACTAATGTGTCTAAAGAAGTGATGAGGAAGATAGTTTCAGTGAAACCTGGAAACACTTGTATGCATTGATGCAGAATTAAATCAACAGAACCAGGAGAACTGGAAGCCAGTGACTATCTTTTGATTTACTTTGTATTCCCAAGATTTGCGTGGTAACTGGCACAAAGTAGGCATTTTTAAATGCTTCTTGACTGGCTAGGTCTTTTTCAGGAGTAAGCCCACTATGAGGCACTCTCTCCCTCCTTATAACGTTTTTCCTTTCATGGCATCTTTCTTCTTATTATAGCTAACTTTGGTTAGTCTGCTAAACTCCTCTATGGATTTAACCTGCCAGTCAATGGTCTGCTCAGGTCTCATGGCATATTCCTTTAATGTATTCTTCCAAACTTCTGTCCTTGGTAACCCTATTGCTTTCCCAAATCTGTTTCAAATCTACCACTCTTCATGCCTGCTTAATCTCCTCCTTTTGTCTGTAACCTCTTTTAAATAAACATCCCTTTTGGTTACAAAAAATGCTTATTGACTGATCAGCAATAACAACATTGTAAAAACAAACAACTTTAAAATCATAATGGCGAGCACTTAATGTATATGGATATATATGTATGTAGGTAGGTATAGATATGTGTATATATATATGTGTATGTATGAATGCATGCATACATGTATTTCTTTGAGACTTACAAAGTATTTCATTTTATTTTATTGTATTCATTTTAAACATTTTTTATTTTTACTTTTTAATCTTTCCCAGTTACACATAAAAACAACATTTTTTTTATTTTACATGTACATTCATTTTTTTTACATATTTCCTTATGAATCATGTCAGGAAAGAAAAATGAGAACAAAAAAAGCCATGAGAGAAAAAAAAAACAGAAAAAAAAGTGAACATAGCATGTGTTGATTTACATTCAGTTTCCATAGTTCTCTTTTGGGATGTGGATGGTGTTTTCCATCTAAAGTTTGTTTTGGGATTGCCTTGGATCACTGAACTGCCAAGAAGGACCAAGTCTGTCGTAGTTGATCATTGCACAATCTTGCTGTTGCTGTGTACAAAGTATTCCTGGTTCTGCCTATTTCACTCAGCATTAGTTCCTGTAAGTCTTTCCAGGCCATGAAGCATTTTATATATGCAGCTCTATTTAGAGGTGATATAGTGGATAGAGTATTGGGCCTGAAGTCAGGAAGACCTGAGTTCAAATTTGACCTCAGACATTAGCTGGGTAAGTCACTTAACCTCTCAGTTTCTTCTTCATAATCCCTCTTTCACAGATTTGCCATTGAGAGTCAAATGAGATATTTGGAAAACATTTAACACAGTGCCTAGCACATAGTAGGCACTTAATGAATGTTTATTCCATTCTTTCCTTACTCCCTTCATTTGAACTTTTTCACAAAGCAGAAGCAAAGAGATCAAGTAACTCCCCAATTAGTAATTGTCTGAAGCAAGATTTGAACTCAAGTTTCCTGTCTCCACATGCAGCACTCTGTCCTCTGCACCCCTTGGCTTGGTTCAGTTCAGTGACTAATCATAATTCCAGAGGGCTGATGGTGAAGAATTCTGCCTATCTCCTGATTGAAAGGGATAAACTTAGCATGAAGAATGAGATATACATTTGGACATGGCCAATACAGGACTTTGTTTTGATTGAATGCATATTTGTTACAAGTTTTGTTTTTAGTTTTATCAATGATAGATTGAGGTAAGAGGGAGAAGAGAATAAGTTTTTCTTTACTGAAAAAAATAATTAAAATTCTATTATTTTAGATTATTTCTTTTTTATTTTAATTTTATTTTTAATAGGCAAAATGATGGTTTTTCTCTCTTCCAGCCACCATTCTCATTAAAGAAAGAAAACCAAAACTCCCGTTACACACAAGTATTGGCAATCAAATATATTGCCAACTATTAAATTCCCTCTCCTTCCCAAAATATGCCTCATTCTGTACTCTGGGTCTTTCACCTTTCTATTGGGCAAAAGACTTCAGGTTTCAACTTCAGTCCTCTGAAACCATACACAACTTTAGGCACAGGTTCCCTACTCAGTGGTCTCTTGAGATTATATAGTAACCAATGTAACATGTAGGTTCTCCATATGTTATCTATATTTCGCTCTTTATATCTGAGAAACCTACCTCAATTTAAAATCACTTTTCTTTTTTTATTATTAATACTTTTTATTTGCAAAAGATATGTATGGGTAATTACTAAACATTAACCCTTACAAAGCTTTCTGTTACAAATTTTCCCCCCTACTCCCCACCCCTCCCCTAGATAGCAGGATATCCACTACATGATAATTATGTTAGAATACTTAAGTCGAATATATGTATAGTTATTTCCATACATTATTTTTTTGTTCAGGAGAAATCGTATCTATAAGAGAGAATAATCCGATAAAGGAAATACAATGCAAGCAAACATCAATAGAGAACATGAAAATGTTACATTGTGGTCCACATTTCACATCCCTCACTCTGAGTGTATATGGCCTTCTTCACTGCACAATTGTAATTGGTTTGAAGCATTTCATTGTTGAAGAGAGTCATGTCCATTAGAACTGATCCTCATATAGTACTGTTGTTGCCGTGTACAACGATCTCCTGGTTCTGCTCATCTCACTCAGCATCAGTTCATGCAAGTCTCTCCAGGCCTCTCTGAAATCGTCCTGCTGGTCGTTTCTTACAGAGCAATAATATTCCATAACATTCATATACCATAATTTATTCAGCCACTCTCCAATTGATGGGCATCTACTCAGTTTCCAGTTTCTAGCCACCACAAAAAGAGCTGCCACAAACATTCTTGCACATGTGGGGCCCTTTCCTTCTTTTATGATAAAATCACTTTTCTTTAGTGTGTTATCTTTTATACATCTTTATAACCTCCCTCCCAATTTGGCTCCTCCCACTATGAACCTCTTTATTGTCCTTTCAGTTACTCACAATTTTGTTTCATTGGAGATTGCATTATTCTACAATTTTTAGTCTCCTTATCTTTGAATTCTATTCTTAGGTACAGGACCTCACTTCAGTCCATTTTGGATCTGTAACCCTGAACTGAGAAGTGAGCAATAAAGTTGCCCTTTGGGATCTGTTACCATAACTTTCATGAGGTCAACTAATCTTGCTCTAGTAGACGGACTTTTAGTCACTAGGTGCTGGGGTGTTCTACAGTCTTCTCCTGACAAAGGCCCCTTCATCAACTTCAGTTAGAACCAAAATTCCAAATATATGCCAATATACTCTGTGGGTTTTCTTCAGGCTGCATCACCCACTTTGGACTGTATCAGAACATGTGGTTTTCAACTCAAAGAAGGCTACTCATCCCACCTCAGCAAACTTCTTCCTATTTGTTCAAGTGTTGTCAAAAGAATGCAGGGTCTTTGAACAATCCCCCTAGAGAATTTAAAATATTACAGCTTGGTTGCCATAGTAACCTTATGTATTGCAGAATAATAAAGTGAATCTGAATATTCACTCCTCCGGACTGCACTGGTTAATTGACTTCATTGTCATAGAAACTCACCTGGCTCCTGGGGGAAGAGTAAGCTGGAACCCAAGGTTGGGAACTCTAGACCTCATCATGGTAAAGGCTCCACCTAGACCTTGTTTTTCACTGTGCCTGTACCACTTTCACTATACCAGAACTTCTTAGAAATGGGAAAGAAGGAAAAGTATTTGGTCTCAAACAGAAGTCTGAAAGATGCTAGTTTGGCAAAGAACTTGGAGCTAAATGCAGAACTTTGTGTCAGAGAAATGCTAAGATTTTCTAGGGCTGACTGATAACAGTTGTGTTTTTTTCCTAACTCCTTTCATTCTAGCCTGAACTTCAAAATAAGTGAACTATACTTATGATTCTTGGGGCATATTTCTCTAGAACTGCCCTTCCTTTTGCTCTTGAGAGATTTTACTAAGCATTCCAAGCAAGGAAGATTTCCCAGGACTCACACAGATTCTTAGTACAATGTTCAACAAATAGAAAGGACTTATTAAATGTTTTTAGAAACAATGAAGGAACAAAAAGCTAACCAAAAACCAGGTTGAATCCAAATAAATATTTATTAAGCACTTACTATGTGCAGAACACTGTGTTAGATACAAGAAAAAAAATTTAGATAACAATTTGTCCCTGCCAACTGACAGTCTAAATTGAGTAGGGACTAGATTTGTGAATGTAATAGGGAGCTCATGGGGAGGAACTTGCTTTACTAAGGCAGGTGACCACCTTCTCTATCTTAGAGAATTGTGTAGGGCACTAAGATGTTTATCGACTTTTCCGGGATCATGTAACTAGCATGGGACAGAGAAGGGACTTGAATTCAAATCTTTCTGACTCCTGAGATGACTCTAGAATGGAATAAAAGGATACAAAACAGATATGGCAAGTTAGATTATACAATGTCACATAAGTGTTTGGAAAGAACACAAAATGAAGTACTGTTTTGATGATATTTGAGGAATAAAGTCATTAGAGGGGTTTATATGTATATTTGTGTATATTGTATGTGTATGTGTCTGTATGTGAATGTTGTACATTTATGAAGGGAAACCTTCCTGGAAGAAGTAGGATTTGAATTAGCATGATTAACAATTCAAAGATTTGTAGCCCAATAGATAAAGAACTGACTTGAAATAAGGAAGATCTGAGTTCAAATACAGTCTCAGAAATGTCCTAGTTGTGCTACCTTGGGCACAGTATTTAATGTCAGTGATTTGCCACTAGAGAAGGAAATAGCAAACCATTCTAATATGTTTGCCTAAGAATGTCAAGCAAATTCAAAAGGACAGGAAGGGGAAAAAGGCCATTCTAGACATGGGAGCAGTATGAGCAACACATATTAGACTCTTAGTGTTTAAAGCCCTAAGCTAAGCCCTTACATTTGACCAAAGAGGGGAATTGGGAAGAAAATATAACATACACTTACAAGCATAATAAAAAGCAGAAAATTTGGAGGGGGTGAAGAGAGAGATCCACTAAAAATTCCTGAGGAATATTTGACAGGCGACAGGATCCAAAAAAGGCACTGTAGAAACAAGAATGTATTGGGAAGGGTTAGTGGAAATAATGCAACTTTCTGTGAAAGTAATCCAGCATCTGATTTTGTTCTGCTTCTGCTTCTGCTCCTATTTTTTAGGATGAAAGAAAGTCATGAAATGAAACTGATTTGACCCATTACAAATTTATACTGCATAACCTCAGTTGGAGGAGGAAGAGAGCAGACTGGATTATCTTTGGTAAATTGCAAAGCTCCCTCAGTGACCCTAATCTTCTCCCAGAAATAAAAGTCCATTTTTTAATACTAATGTTCTACCAGTATTATACAGCAATGAGTCACATAGAATGTGGGAGAATTTAAAGTAAGCTTCTCACAGAGGATGTTGGAGATATACACAAACACATTTTTTTTTAAATGTCAGAGTGTTCAGCAGGAGGAGGAGTTTTCAAGATCTCAGTCCTTGCAAGAATGCATCACTTTACAACTCAAGACATTTGGCTTTCTTACTCTGCTTTAAGGAAAGCATTTAGTCAACAAACATTTGTCTTCATAGATAGTGGAGATATTTTGTCAGACAGTAATGGAGAATCTCTCTTGGTCTTGAATTCTGCAGATCCAGTATATATTCTCAGGACTGGATATGTTAATTTCCCCAATGTTTTTTACTACAGGCCCCAAGATGGAATTTTGCTGAACTTTCTCATTGTATCCATACCTGGATGAATCTCATTCTGTGGTTTTATTAAAAATAGTTTAGACCTAGATTATAATTTAGTAAAACAAAACAAAACAAAAAGCTAAACAAGGGAGAAAGTAGAAGCATTATGAGACCAATTTGGAACATTTATATAAAATAACTTGATAAAAAGGAATATTCTGGGTCTGGAAGATGTGTCATGTTACAAGGGATTTGGTGGTAAAATACTAGAAAAACTAAATAAAGCCTTGCCTCAAAATCAGACCTTTACCTGCTACATGATAGATATAGAATCTGCTCTTCATTTGCTCACCACTACCATTATTCATCTGACTCTGAGACTGGATTTGAAATAAGATGTGGGTTTGTATCTTGCCAATGTTACCTTTGCTACCTAAAGTTACCTATGTCTTACATAAGCCTCAATTCCTCATATGCTAAAAAACAAAAAACAAAGAAACATAAAACAAATAAGCTTCTACTTTATGCCAAACACTGCTAAATTTGAGGAATATAAAAAAGACAAAAGAATCACCTTGCTTTTAAGGAACTCACAGTTTTCTATAGAAATAAGCAAACAATGCAGTCAAGCTAAATTAAAGATGATCTTAAAAGGAATGCAATAACATTAGGGGGAATGAGTAAAGGTTTATTGTGGAAGATGAGACTTTTATCTGGACTTGAAGGAAACCAAGGAAATTGGGAGGTGCAGGTAAGAAGGGCTGGGTAATAATAGAAGTGCAAATGTTCTGAAATGTTCTGTTGGAAATAGAGTATCTTGTGAAAAGATACTAGGGCCATTGGATCTCAGAGTACTTGGAGGTGAGTAAGGAGGAAGAAAAACTGTAAAGACAGCAAAGATCTAGGTTATAAAGGTTTTCAAAAGCCAAGAGGACAATTTAGTAGAGTCACTGAAATTTATTGAGGAGGAACATGGTCAGGACCTGTACTCTTCAGGAAGATGACATAGTGGAGGATGGACTAGAATAGGGAAAGACTCTGTACAAGAGAACTATTCACTAGTCCAGACATAAGGTAATGAGGGCCTGTACAAGGGTGATGGTAATTGTCAGAGGAGAGAAAGGGAGCATATGAAAAAGATGCTACGAAAATAAAATAGATAGGCCTTGCCAACTGATAGGATATGGGGAAAGTGGAAGGAATAAAGTGAGAAATTGAGGATGACATCTAAGGGTGCCTTCCCTTTCTAAACCTAAATACTTTAACCTTGTGGACTGACATGAACTTGGCTCCTTCCTTGATCCACCATTCTCTGTGATCAAGCCCCAGTCTTATGCCCCAGTATCCTTTTTAGCCTATATTACATCACCTTTATCCTGAATTCCAGTTCTGCAGGGACTAGTACCTGTCTCATTTCCCATATCTTTCTAGGAACGAAATCTCTAAATTTGATTCTTTGTGACTGAATCCCACTTCTCCAATGGAAACAGCCTGCCTGACAGAAGCTCCATCCATTGCCTGCTAACCTGTAGCTTCTCTGATATTCCCTAGCCCTACCTCTTTGTCTCTGTCTGAACATAATGATTATTTTCAGTCTAGACTATTCTATCCCCTACCTGTTGAGAAAGAGTATGGAATGGTAGAAATAACACTAGCCTTACCCTAGAGTTTAGGGATCAGGTGTACAGTTCTCACTTAAATACAGTTTGTATACAAGTCAAGACATCACCTTTATGATGTCATTGGTCCTTTTCAGAATGAAGGATAAATAACAACAATGTGATCTTGGCCAATAGTTGGAAAGATTGCTGAAGGTGGGACCTAGGTTTGTATCCTGATTTTACCACTTTTATTATTAATGTGGCCTTGATTAAATAATTTAAACTTAATAGGTCTCAGTTTCCTCATCTATTAAATCAGGAGGTTGGACCAGATTTCTAAGGTCCCCTTCAGCTCTAACTCTAGGATCCTCTAATCTCTGAACCTTTGTTTTCTCATCATCCAAATGGGAACATTATCAATTGTCTAGTTTATCTTTTATAGTTTTTGTAAAGAAAGTATTTTGTAAAACTTAAAGTGCCATTGGATATGAACTAATATTCGACATCCTTCTCCCCAGTGCACAATATCAGGTTACAAAATAGTCCTTTGGTATTTAAAGAAAGGCAAGAAGAAATATGGAATCAGGCAGAATAATCAGGAAGACCAGAGTTTGAATCCTTCCTTAAACATCTGCTATCTGTGTGACCCTGATAAAAGTCATTTAATTTCTATGTGCCTTAGTTTTCTTATCTGAAAAAATGGGAATAATAATAGCATCTTCCTCCTGTGGTTGTTGTGATAATCAAATTAAATTAATATTTATAAAGTACTTGTTAAGCCCTAAAACACTATATGATGCTAACTGCTGTTATTATTTATTTTAGTTTATTTTTAATGTACAGTTTTATGAATTATGTTGGGAAGAAAAATCAGAGCAAAAAGGAAAAACCATGGAAGAGATAAAAAGCAGAAAAAAAAGTGAACATAGCATGTATTGATTTACATTCAACCTCCTTAGTTCTTTCTCTGGTTGCAGATGACATTTTCTGTCCAAAATCTATTGGGATTGCTTTGGATCACCAACTACTGAAAAGAACTTTCATAATTGATAATCACACATTCTTGCTATTATTGTGTATGATGTATTCTTGGTTCTGCTTGTTTCACTCACCATCAGTTTGTGTAAATTTTTCCAGGCCTTTTTAAAATCATCTTGTTCATCATTTTTTATAGAACAATAATATTCCATTACCTTCAAGCACCACAACTTGTTCAGCCATTTCCCAATTGATGGGCATTCACTCCTTTTCCTATTCTTTGCTGCCAGAAAAAGAACTGCTACAAGCATTTTTTGCACATGTGGGTCCTTTTCTCTCCTTTATGATTTCTTTGGGATATAGACCAGTAATGACACTGCTGGGTCAAAGACTATGCATATCTCATTCCCTTTCCCCATTTTTCTACTAACTCTCTTTTGAGATCCTTGTTGAATTCTTCCAGGAGAGCCTTTTGAGAGATGAGGACTAATTCATGTTACCCTTTGGGAATTCATCTGGAGCTGATCTGTTTTTAGTGTCTTCAGGGTTTGAAATCTGTTCTTCTCTTTTTCCACAAAAAGTATCTATGGTCAGAATTATTTTCAATTTTTTGCTCATTTTTTTGAGTTTGAGGTATGGGGAAGAGCCAAGATGGCAGAGAGTAGACACTTCTCTATCTGAGGTCCTCCAGGCTTCCCTCAGATCAACTGCAGATTAAGCCTCTGAATTGATTTTTGGAGTGACAGAAGTCACAAATATTTGAAGTACAACAAATTTCCAGAAGAATATACATTGGAAGAACTTCAGAAAAGGTCTGTTTCAATCAGGCAGGAGAAGAGGCTGCCAAGCCCAGACCACAATGCAGGGAGCCAAGAGCAAGGACCTGGGGCAAAGAGCCAAGGTGTTTAAGTATCCATGTTTATTGTGAGGCTCTTAGGCTACTCTGCCCTGTTTATAAGCCAGTTGTTCAACAGATTTTCCATGAGACATTCAAAGCAAGTACAAAAGGCAAATTGTAAGCCAGTGAACCCAGAAAAATGGGACCTGGTCACAGTACCCAGGACCAAAAGCAGCACTGGCCCTAGGCCAAACTAAAGTGGCTACTGCCCCTTTGCCTTAAAAACAGATCTTAGCCCTTAAAAAATAAGCAAAAAAACTCAAAAAGAACTCTGACCATAGACAGCTTTTATGGAGAAAGAGAAGAACAGGCCAAACCCTGTGGATTCTAAAAGCAAATCCGCTCCAGATGAAGTCACAAAGGGTGATATGAGTTGGTCCCCATTTCACAAGAATAAAAAAAGGATCTTAAAAAAGAAATAGAAGAAAATAAGGAAAGGAAAAGAAATCTTTGCAAAAGGGAATGGAAAAGGAAAAACAGAAATTATCTGAGGAAAACTCCTTAAAATAGATTTGATGAAATGGGGAAAGCATACAACTCCTTACAAACTAGATTTGACAAAATGGAAAAGACAAATAACTCCTTACAAAATAGATTTGATGAAATGGAAAAGGCATATAACTCCTTACAAAATAAATATTAAAAAGAAACCAATTAGTTCAAAAACAGAATTTGTGAAATGGGAAAAAAATCTATTGAAAAAAACACCTTATCTAAAAGTTCAATTGACCAAATGCAGAAGGACATAAAAAAGCTAACTGAAGAAAATAATTCACTAAAAATTAGAACTGAACAAATGGAAATGAATGACTCAATGAGGCTTTAAAAATCACTCAAACAAAATAAAAAAAGAAAAGAAAAGAAAAAATAGAAGAAAATTTAAAATATCTCATTGGAAAAATAATTGACCTGGAAAATAGATCTAGGAGAGAAAATCTAAGAATTTTTGAATTTATGAAAACCATAATGAAAAAAAGAGTCTAGATATCAGGAAATCATCAAGAAAAATTGCCTGGATGTCCTAGAACCAGAAGGCAAAATAGTTATTGAAAGAATTCACCAATCAACCCATGAAAGAGACCCTAAAATGAAAACTCCAAAAAACATC
>JAJPUD010028924.1:0-13799 GCA_023553655.1 Myrmecobius fasciatus
TCCAATTGTTCACTGAAGAAAGCCATATACACCCAGAGAGAGGGATGTGAAATGTGGACCACAACATAACATTCTCATACTCCTTGATTGATGTTTGCTTACATTGTGTTTCCTTTATCTGATATATCGTTTGTGTAGACAAGATTTTTCTTGCACAACAATGACAAGTTTGGAAATATGTATACATATATTCGATTTGCCAATATTTTAACATAATTAACATGTAGTGGATATCCTGCCATCTAGGGGAGGGGTGGGGAGTTGGGGCGAAAAATTTGTAACAGAAAGCTATGTAAGGGTTATTTTTGAAGAATTACCCACATATATGTTATGCAAATAAAATTTAAAAAAAAAATAAAAGTTCTTAAATTATTGTTCAATTACATGGCCCAAATGAGAATCTGGGTGAACTAGGCAAACCTATTCAATAGGAAATGTTATGTTGCAAAAATAAACAAAGAAGTTTGAAGTTAACATTGTATTAGAGACACCACTGTGGTCACCATATGATGGCTCTAAGAGAATTCCTTCAAAATTTGTATACAAATCAGTCTAACTAGCCAATATTTAGACAAGTTTTATGCTTTTAAGTGTTTGCCTACTTCATCACACATAGCAAACATTTAAAGTTTAGTGAAGATGAATTAATTTTACTTGTAAATACCTTGCTTAATGTTTTACACTACTCAGAAAATAGTAGTAAATATTTAGAGAATGTAATAATATCATCCAATTCTGTGACAGAATAAAGCTTGGATCTCTAATTTAACTGGTGTAAAGAGCATCCCTTGAGAAAGCTTCTTCCTATTATTATGGGGTGACATCTTCCCTTAAACTTACTATTTTAGACTTCTTTTTCCCTTTCTGTTAGCACTGTCAGCCTCAATAGAACAAATAGATTGGGAGTACAAAGGGGAGTTTTAGAATTATATTTCCTTGAGACATATATTCATTGAGTCTTTGAGTAAAATGGTAGATTTCCTTGCACTATTTCACTTTGGCAAGTTCAAAACATATTCTCACCAACTGACTAAACCAGCCACATGAGTCCACATGAGTGGAAAAACAATACAAATTTTTTTCTGTTCCCAAATTTCTTGCGCACTAGGAACTTTCCTTTGGAAACCTAAACTGTTTTCATCCAAAAGTGAGTTATCTGACAGAATTATTTAGCATAAAAATTATGCTGGGATAAAAACCAACACTAACATAATCTGAGTTTTTATGTATGTGTTTTCAGCATGTTGAATTAATTTTCTATGTTTCAGATTTAAGTAAATATGCCAATTCTTTCTGATAACTTTTAATCCTAAACATAACATCTGTTTCAACTTCACTTACATTTCACTTATCAAAATGTGTGTTGATTATAGCACCTGATATTTCCAATAAGGTGGACCGGACTTTCTAATAAGAGATCATATTTGGCTAAAAATAAATCAGCTGAAGCTGCAATTAGATCAGACTCTGAAGAGTTAAAATTGCATCTGGGAAGAAGATCAAAATTGTTCTAGGAATATGTGAAAGTGTCTGAAAAAATACTGAAGAATTATATTGATTATAATGATGATGATGATAGCTGGTATTCATATAGGATGACCCAAAAAGTCTTATTACAGTGTTATATTTATTTAATGTTGAATAAGCTTAAAATTGCATAAAGACATTTTTGGGATAACCTATTTAATCCTTTAAGATAGCAAATCACTTTATGGCTTATATTTTCTTATATTTTCCTCATAAAACAAGTCTATAAGGCAGGCAAAAATACAGATTATTTCCAATTCATAGATGAGAAAATAGCTCACAGAGAGTACATGCCTTGCTCTTGTAACAAATAAGTGTAAGAGTTTAAATTTCCACCCAATCATCTAATTTACCAAGCCAAAGTCACTATCTTTCACTTGATAACAACTACCATAAGACTGTCAAACATAATGCTTCTTCAAATTCTCAGTCTCTATTAAGTTACATTTGCATTGCCATACCTCTTGGCAAACATAATAATGTCTATTAAGTGTCTGTTTTTGTGTGAAAATGAATGTACCTACTATTTGTGCTAAATTCTATTTACAAATGGAAAAAATGAAGTTGAAACTATGGTGCTCTTTGTCAATTCTAGATCTATACCTTCTACTATGACTATGTTATGTTGCATCGAGATTAACAGAGACAGAAAAATATTACTGGATCAATTAGATTCAGTTAGACATCTTGAGTCTTGTTATTAGCAAAATGTCCTGACTAGCTACAAAACCTTTTACATTCATTTGTTTATTTCCATAACATTGTATTAATTTAACCATTTTATTTCACATAGTATCTCATAGCATTTCATTTGTCCCCATCCTGAGCTGAATGGTACTTACAATCTTAAAGTATGACAATCTAAGTAAATATGAAAAGTTAATATGTATACTTTACAGTAATTGTAAAGTGCTTCATGAATCTAAAAGATTTCTATAAATATTACTGAGTATGATGATGATGATGATGATGATGATGATGATAATGGTGGTGGTATTGATGATGATAATGATTTCTCCTGTGTCTGACATGAGTAAAGCATTACATGATTAAAAAAAAAATTACTGTACCAAAAAGGAGGCAGTGATGAGGAATAAGAGAATTTTAAGCATGGGGAATAGTCAATGAAAGTACAGTCAGAAGATAAATGTCTCCTTTACAAACCACAAGGAGGAAAATGTCATTGCATTATATAGAATGTATCTTTGTCTGTTAGAATTAGGGTTATTAATAGGAAGTAATTACATTTGAACTTATTTTGAAGACTATAAAAGGGGAAATAGAAATGATCCTTGACACTTTGGAGCTGACATTGAGTCCCCTTACCAACTTAGGGTCTCTGGCCCTAAAAAATCTTACAAATTGTTGCCATTGATAATGGTCGTACGAACTGAGGAGCAACCTTTCCTTACAAGGAAATGAGAGGAATTTCAAGCAGGTATTGAGCAGATCACAGAACTTTGTCTATTCTGAATTCCCATTAGATGTACTTCTGTCTGCTTCTACCTGACCCATCCTTGTTCTGGTTACTTCAAAGTCTTGGGCCTCAGAGGTTCTATCTCAGGACTCTGAATTTTCATTTTGAATAGTTTAGTATAGTGGGAGGAATGTTTTAATGAAATATGAGAGAGGGGCTTTAGTTCCTAGTGTCCTGCCAACTATGTGTGACCATGGGACAGATTCTTTAATTTAAAATCATAATAAGACAAACTTAGAGCTAGAAGGGATCTCAGAATCTTTCTAGTACCATTCATTTTTATAGCTATGAAAATGGAATTCCAGAAATCTTAACTGACAATAAAGAACACACAGGTTGCTAAATTTGCACAAAAGTAATTCAGACTATTCACCAGCAGGTCAAATATTGAAGATAAAGCTTAAATACTTTAGCCATATAATGAAAAGATCAGACTCATTGGAAAAGACCCTGATGTTGGGAAAGATAAAAGGCAAAAGGAAAAGGATATTGCAGAGGATGAGATGAATAAATAGTGTCAAGGAAGAAATGAACATGAATTTGGACAGACTTTAAGAGATAATGGTGAAGGATAGAAGGGTCCATATGTTAGTGTCATAAAGAGTCACACAGAATGAATTACTGAACAACAACTTTGACTTCATTTTCCAGTGCCTCTTTCAGTATTATGCTGAATTTTATGGTTTCCATTTTTCTTATCTATTAAGTTGAGGAGTAGAGGGGAAAAAGGGGGATGAGACAATCATGAAAGCTACTTCAAACTGTACAATTTAAAGTAAATCAAATTAATACTTTGGCTGTTGCTGCTCTCCCTGAATGAGATTCATTGCATTGTTCTCAATTCCTCTCCACCTATCTCATTGGTCCTTCAAGGCCTAATTCTGATCCTAACTTCTGTAACACATAAAGCTTCCTTGACACTCTAGTTAGAAGTGCTTTCTCCTTCCTCTGAAATTCTTATGCATTTGCATGTTTCATGCATTAGAATTATATCCTATATAAATTGGCATTGTCTTTTAATCTTTTACTTTTTTTATTTGACCAAGAAAATTTTAACTTTCTCCAGGGTAGTGATCATTATTTGCTGCCCTTTTGATATGTTACATTACCAATCAGATATTAGGGTTAGCATAGATATTTGTGAAATGAATGACTAATAGTTTCTTCCTTTAGGCTTTTTTTTTTCTTTATTGTTTTAGTCATCTCTAATGTTCTTACTGGAGTCTATTTTTACTGCAGAACACAGTTTCCAATAGCTTTTAAACATGCACATTTTAAAATATATCAACCTACATTATGCTATGCATTTAAGTTATTTTTTCCCCTCAAATATGAGAGCTTGTATGGGGGGGTGGATGAAGTCTTGGTCCTAGAGCCAGTGAAACTAAAGTTTAAGTCCCATCTCTGGCACATACTTGACTATATGATTCTGGGTAAGTCACTTACCCAGTGCACTAGGCAAATCTTTATGGGGGGGGGGGGAAGGGAGAGAATAAATATTTATTCAGCACTGCCAGATACTGTGCTAAGCACTTTACCAATGTTATTATTTTATTTTAAACTCATAACATACTTGGGAACTAAGTGCTATTATTATCTTTATTTTATAGTTGAGGAAATTGAGGAAAGGAGAGGGTAAATAACTTGCCCTTGTCACACAGCTAATTTAGTTTCTGAACTGGATTCAAACTCAGATTTTCTTCACTCTAGGCCCACTACTCTTATCTAATGCTTCACCTAGCTGCCTTTTAAAAACTATCTGTTTTAGTTAAGGTGACAGTCTGCATTAGTAGAGAGGGTTGCCTTATCTAAGAATTTTGTATATCAGTGAATTCACAAGTCTAATCTTTCTCCTTGATCTCAAACCTCGGCTAAAGCATTGGTATCTATGAGAATACAAGTAGTTGCTGAAAGACAAAATTGTAATTCCTTAAAATTTGTCTTAGGGGTAACTTGTTTTGTTTCTGTACATGCTTTGAGCCCTAAGGAAATAACTAGAACACAAGGCAGTTAGTGATTTAAAGTACTTTCCCTCAGTCAAATCTAAAATGTCATAGGCTAAATACACTAAGTTTCTTAAAAAGAACTTTTAAAAAGTTTGTTCTTGTTTTTGTTGAATCCTATAAATTCATTTTCAAAAGAAAGGAAGTGTATCTCTTCAGGTCTGATGAACTTTTTCCCCCTGAAAACTGAATTTGATACCTGCCTGGGAATGATGGAGAGAGGCAATTGGTAGAACCTTGCTGAATGTTTCTGTTTAGTAAAAAGATATTTTTTCCTTCATACCTTTCTGAATTAATCTCTCTAAATCTTGATCTCATTCTGGGGGCCAGCACATATACTAAAACATTTGGCCTAACCATAAGTAATATGGTATCAAGAAAACAATCCTCTTCAACTGTCCATAAATGTTCTAAAGGATTAAGAGATTTATAGCAACTTAAGTGCCCTTTTCAGTCATCATACTTTCAAATCTAAAAATAGAAATATTTGGAAACTTTAATGCTGAGATTAGATCTTAAGAGTGAGTTGTTTCTAATGGTACAATATAGTTTGGGCCACAATCCTTTCCTTACCTCATCTTCAGAGTTAAATGGAGAGAGAGACAGAGACAGAGACAGAGACAGAGACAGAGACACAGACAGAGGCAGAGACAGAGACAGAGACAAAGACAGAAAATGTTGATTAATTGATATTAGTTACCCTAAAGAACTTTACTTTTGTCAGTCTTTTCTTCAGGAAAGAAATGTAAGATGCAAATGGATAAAACCTTGATCCATTTCTTATTTAAGGGATCATTTAATTTAACATTTCACTATTTTATGGCAGTCATCAAACATTTGGTTTGAAAGCCTCAGATTAGTTAAATATACTGAAATTTTAATAATATTTTGACAGGAAGGCTCACTCTCCTTTGGGAGGATACTAATCCTCATATATTACTTGTTTCTACTACAGATTTCTATTTGTTATTATACAAATATGGCTGGTACTATCAGAAAAAAGCCCTAAAATTTCTTTGGTTGCATTGAATTATTTGTTACAGAGAAACACTTCTAAAATGACATCCTAATTCTAATCAAATTTAAATAATTAAATTTATTCCTCCTCTCACACACCAATAACTATTCTTCATCTTTTTCTGCTACAAAAAAAGTTTAAGTTCAATGGACTCTTTAAAAGATATGTCATTTTTTCTTCTACAGAATAAGATGCATGGAATGTATAACTAATGTTGCTCTATACTTACAAAATATATTACATTAATCTTAGAATAAATCTGTGAAAGCTTCAGATGAAAGACACACCAAATGTAGCTACAATCATTTAGGAACTTGTCAACATAAAAAGGTAATAGGACATTTGTGTAACTTTTAAATTATTTCATGTTATTTCTCTTGGTCATTCATTTAATTTTGATATTTATGAAGCCTTTTTGAATGTGAAAATATCAAGTTGATAAGTTTTTGTTTTCAAGAAAAACAGGAACATCTGAAACATAGAGCACTGGATATTTTACTTCCTATATAAATTGGTCAAATATTTATTAAGTATGCATTATGATTCAGGCAGAAGCACCATGGGAAAATGAATAGAGAGCTAGTCTGGGAGTTAAGAAGACCTGAGTTAAAATGTTACCTCTCATTCTTACTAGCTTTTTGGCACTTTTATTATTTTAGTGATTCAGGCAACACTCAAAATTTACAAGTTACAGCTTATTTTCTGATCTGCATTATTCCTTATACTAATTAAACCATAGGTTAAGACCAAAACAAATAGACGAGCGGGATATAAAAGCAAACATAAGACAAGATCTGTTCCCATAGCACTTATATAAAAGGAAAAAACCCAACCACCCACCATTATAACACCATCATCATCCACTTATTAAGCACCAACTGCATGCAGGCATTTTGTGAAGTGCTGACATAACAGCTACAATAATAAACATTTACCACTTTAAAAGTTAAAATCAGCATATTTGTGTAATTGTATTTGATATAGTAATTACAATTGCTTATAGTAATGCCACTTTACAAATAAGGATAGTGAAACAAAGAAAAGATCAAGCAAAGATTTGGCCAGTGTCATATAGCTAGTGAGATCTGAGGCAAAATTCATTTAGATCTTCCTGACCTGAAATCCAGCATTGTAAACACTGTCACCTACTACATAATATTTACAATGTGCATATAAAGTTTTGGGGCTTATGGTAAGTGCACAGGTGTGTGCCTGGGTGTGTGTGAGAAGCATTAGTAGATAAAGGAAGGTGCCCCTTAAATTCAGCTTTTATTTGTCTTGTTCAGCATACACTGTCCCCTCAAAATAACAATTTTTTTTCAAATTAATCTCTTCATCCAGTACACCCCATTGCCCATTGAGCAAATAATCAAAAAACAAATACAAGAATACATATTCAAATATATACTGCATGTTTCCAATGGGCTAAAAACAATGAACATATTTTACTTAATTATAACTGTAGATAGGGTGAATTTTAATACATGTGTCTACTTCCTATGATTCGTTATTCAGACTAACTCAGATCTATTTGTAGTTTGACAAAATAAATTCCCACATAGCTATATCTGAAAATCTCTCTCTCTCTCTCTCTCTCTCTCTCTCTCTCTCTCTCTCTCTCTCTCTCTCTCTCTCTCTGCATTTGAAGTTAATTATTTCTTTATTATAAGTTGGACAGTGTGTTTCATCTTCATTCTTTTGGACTAGTGGTCTACTATTATTTGGATTGATATTCTTACATCTTTTCAAGTTGTTTCTCCTCTATAATATTGTTATAATTGTATTTTTAGATTTCTGCTCATTTTGTTCTATATCAATTCATAAAACTTTTCCTCTGGAGTTGGCTATTCTATTATGTCTTATGATACAAAGATATTCTAATACACCCCCAGGCCATGATTTGTTTAGCTATTTCTCAATAGGAAGATGTCCCTTTAGTTTCCAACTTGTGGTTGCCATAAAAAGAGCTATTATAAAAACTTCTATTTTTGCACAGTATCCATCCAAGTATGGGCAGTGAAACAGAGTTCCATCCCAAGTTCCAAATAAGGGACCTCTGCAATCTCTTTCCTACTACAAGTTTGACCTACCCCCATTGAGTGGCTGAGAGATCCAGAAACCATGACTGCTGCCAGTTATTCTCAAGATTCATTCTCCATGGACCCAGTCTACACTGGACTGTGCTCCACTATTTTCCATATGCAACAGATCATTTCTGCTGACTTTCCAACTTGTTTTGGGCTGGAAAACTGTTTTATTCCATCCTGATTTAGGCTCTACCTTGCCAGAATTTGCCTTGAGGAATTATTCAAAGGTATTTGGAAGGGTTTGGGGGAGAGCCCAGGCAAGTCCTGACCCTTTCTCTGTCATGATGGCTTCCCAAGTTTAACATTTCAGCACTTCTTGACAACTCTCTAAGACTATAAATTGGATAGCAACAATAATTTTATGGCATTTTCTAAGTGCCAAGCACTCGGCTAAATACATATCTGTACTCATTTGAGAGTAGATATATCATATGTATAAAACATTTAATTCTCACAACTATTTCCAAAATACAAAGTTGTAGAGAAGGTGGCAATTTATGTGGGATGGGGAAAGGAAGGAGGTAATAAGCATTTATATAATGCTCCATAGCAGATATTATGCCAAGTATTTAATAACTATCTTAATATACCCTTATACCAATATTGAAAATAGGTGCTGTTATTATCATTGTTATAAATTGCAGAAAAGGTACCAATCTGCATAAGTTAAAGTGGGGGGAAGCAGGGAAACATAAGTTTCTATATATTGTCTACTATGTGGCAGGCATTGTGCTATATTTTTTAATTACATATATTTTATTATTTAATCCTTACAGTAAACTTGTGAGATAAGTGCTATATCATCCCCATATTAGAGTTGAAGAAACTGAGGTAAAGATGTTAAAAGACTTACCAAAGATTACTTTGCTAGTACATTTGAGGCTAAATTCAAACTTAGGTCTTCAATCTCCACCTAGCTCTCTATCCATTGAACCACTAGTTTCCTCTTTTAACAGTACATAAAGTTCTTAACTGGTACATGAGATTCTTCACTGAAATCTGTTTATAACAAGGAAATTATAGGTCCTACAAAAATTAAGAAGATTTCCAAACCCCTTTTAATTTCAGTTCATTTCTTTTATTATTTCCTATTTGCTCTCTATATAGCTTGCTTTATATATATTTGTTAGAATGTTCTCTTTTCCATTAAATTGTAAGCTCCTTGAGAGAAGGATCTGTCTTTTCTATCTTTTATATCTTCAGTGCTTAGCACAATTCTTTGAACATAGTAGGAGCTTAATAAATGTTGATTTAAAGATTGAGTAAACACCCTCTGAGGACTCTTCTATATCTAGATCTAAAATTGCCATACCTATAAGAAGCTAAATTGTTTATAAAATAAAGCTATAAACAAGGACTACTAAAAACATGGCAACTACCTGCTCTGATTGGGTAGGTGGCCATTCCCTTTCCATATACATAAAAACATGGGCTCAGTTTCCTCTGCCTTATACAAAAGGTAATACATTATTTATGACAAATAGTTACATGCTGACAGTAGCCTCTTTAATGTAACAGTAAACCTTACTGGGAATTTTGGGAGTTTAATCCATGTAATTAAGGAAAACTGAAGCTGGCTGAGCTCTTGAGTTAAGGAGTTCTGTGATGAGCACGGCTAAAGACAATGACTGCAATATATTGGGAATTAGCATGGTAAATCCTTAGATTGGGTAGGGGTTGACACCACCCACATCAAAAGAAGTAGGTCAAAATTACCATGCCAATAAGCATTGGAAATGGGCCTGTAATTGGTCCATTTCCCACTTGGGTGAGATATAGGGAAATACATCTCCAAAAATAAAAATAAGAAAGGAAAAATTGAACTTCAAAGGCCAATTTCCCAATGACAATATGGAAAAATCCATATACCTTCAGTGATATTAAGATTCATAGGGGGTGGAGCCAAGATGGCAAACTGCAGACAGTGTCCTCTGTGAGCTCCTGAGACCTTCCCTCAGACCCAGAAAAATTGAGCCTCCAAACTGGTTCTGGAGTGAGTGCTCCACCAAACACTTGGACTACAATACACTTCTATCAAATATCTACTTTGAAAGAACTGCTGAGATCAGTTTTAGACAGGCAGGGGATCGAGCAGCTCCCAGCGCTCAGACGCCAGGGCGCAGCCCAGGTGCAAGTCTGGGGCTGGGAAGAATCAGAAGATTTTAGGCTGCCAGGAAGTCCCTGGGAGATGCTTGGGCCACTTTGCTCTGCTGTCGGGCAGGTGCTTTGGCAGATCTACCTTTAATAAAGGGTGAATTGAGAGCAGCTGAAAGTGTGATCCTAGTGCGGATCTAGCCAGATCAGCCCCAGACCAGAAGTCAACTCTGCAAACTGCCCCAGGGCAAATTGAAATTGCTGCTACTGCTATTGCTGCTGCTGCTGCTGCAGAATTCCCTGCTGGTGACTGATACCTTAGCTAAACATAATGAGCAAGAAGAAGAGAGCTCTCACCATAGACAGCTTTCATGGAGAGAAACTAGAGAAGTCCCCAGATCCTGAGATTCTGAAAACAATCCCATATAAAGCCACAAAGGTGTTCTTAAGCTGGTCTCCCTTTCAGAAGGCTTACCTGGAAGATTGCATAAAGAATCTCAAAAGAGAGCTAGAAGAAGATTGGGGAAATAAACTGAGAGCAGTGGAAGAAGGAAACATCGCCCTGCAACAGAGATGTGAAAAACTGGAAAATAAGTCTGGTGAATCAGAAAAAGACAAAAATTCACTGAAAAACAAAATTAGTGAATTGGAAAAAGACAACAATTCACTGAAAAACAAAATTGGTGAATTGGAAAAAGTCACCAAATCACAAGAAAATAAAAATAGTGAATTGGTAAAAGACAACAATTCCCTGAAAAACAAAATTGGTGAATTGGAAAAAGTCACCCACTCACTAGAAAATAAAAATAGTGAATTGGAAAAAGATAATAATTCACTGAAAAATAAAATTAGTGAATTGGAAAAAGAAAATTCACTGAAAAATAAAATTGGCAAAATGGAAAAAGAATGCAAAGAACCAAAAAATTCAATTGGCCAGTTACAAAAGGACCTAAAAAAGATAACTGAAGGATATAATACCTTAAAAATTAAAATTGAACAAATTGAAATGAATGACTCGATAAGACTTCAAGAATCAGTCAAACAAAAACAAAAAAATGAAAAAATAGAAGCAAATATGAAATATCTCCTAGGAAAAACAAATGACTTGGAAAACAGATCCAGGAGAGACAATCTAAGGATTATTGGACTCCCTGAAAGTCACGATGAAAAAAAGAACCTTGATGCTATCTTCCAGGAAATCATGAAAGAGAATTGCCCTGATGTTTTAGAATCAGAAGGCAAAAATGGCATTGAAAGAATTCACCAATCACCTCTTAAAAGAGATCCCAAAATTAAAACTCCAAGGAATATCATGGCCAAATTTCAGGGCTATCGCACCAAGGAAAAGATATTACAAGCTGCTAGAAAAAAACATTTCAAATACTGAGGAACTGTCATTAGAATTACACAGGATCTGTCAGCTTCCACATTGAAGGATAGAAGGGCCTGGAATCAGATATCCCAAAAGGCAAAAGAACTTGGATTACAGCCAAGAATAAGCTATCCAGCTAGAATGAGCATCATCTTCCTGGGAAGAAGATGGTCATTCAATGATACAGGAGAATTTCACCTATTTCTAATGAAAAGAGCAGATCTGAACAAAAAATTTGACCTCCAAACACAGAACTCTAGAAAAGTGTAAAAAGGTAAAAAGGAAAGAACTCTCAAGAACTATATCTCTACTAGGGGTATCCTTAAAGAATGGGGGTATAATTTGATTTTGCTTTGACAATAATCGAAAAGAAATTAGAGGTGGAAGGTATATCATACTGTAAAAAAAAAGGGGGGGGGGAGGGGAAAGGAGGTAAAAATAAAGTAAAAAAAGGAGGGAAAATAAGGCAAAGTCTCATGAAGAGACATAGAAAATCTTATATAATTGAGGGAAAGAAGGGAAGGTGATAAGTATTCTTAATGTCATTAGATTGGTCTCTAAAAGAGTATATCAGACACATTTGATTTCAGGGAAAAACTTGGCCCTCTGTATAGGGAAGTAGGAGGGAAAGGAGGAAAAGAAAGGGATAAATTAATAGAAGGATTAGGGGAAAGGTGTATAAAAGAGGGAGGGTTCTAAAGGAGGGAGGACTGTCAGAGGGAGGTGGTCATCAAAAACAAAATACTGGGGAGGGGGGAAGGGAATAAGGGGAAAGGGAAGAGAAAAATATAACTTTGGGTAAATAAGATGGCAGGAAATATAGATATAGTCATTTTAACTGTGAATGTGAATGGGATAAACTCATCCATAAAACGGAAATGGATAGCGGACTGGATTAACAGCCAAAATCCTACAATATTTTTTTTTATTATTAATTATTTATTTTTAGAATTTCCAATTTGGTATTTAATTGAGGGTTTTTAATTTGTTCTTTTTCTAGTTTTTTTTAATAACAAACCCAATTCGTTGATCTTTTCTTTCTCTATTTTATGCAAATAAGCATCTAGAGATATAAAGTTACCCCTTATAACCGCTTTGGCCGTATCCCACAAATTTTGGTATGTTGTCTCATTATTGTCGTTCTCCTGGATAAAATTATTGATTGTGTCTATAATTTGCTGTTTCACCCATTCATTCTTCAGGATTAGATTATTTAATTTCCAGTTAACTTTTGGTCTATTTGCTCCTGGCCTTATATTACATGTGAGTTTATTGCATCATGATCTGAAAAGGATATATTTACTATTTCTGCTTTTCTGCATTTGATTTTGAGGTTTTTATGCCCTAACACATGATCAATTTTCGTATAAGTTCCATGAACCCCTGAGAAAAAAGTATACTCCCTTCTATCACCATTCAATTTCCTCCAGAGATCTGTCACACCTAACTTTTTTTTATAAGTTCCATGGACTGCTGAGAAAAAATTAAACTCCGTACTGTCTCCATTCAATTTTCTCCATAGATCTATCATACCTAACTTTTCTAACAATTGGTTTATCTCCCTAGTTTCTTTCTTGTTTATTTTGTGGTTTGATTTATCTAATTCTGAGAAAGCAAGGTTGAGATCCCCCACTAGTATAGTTGTACCGTCTATTTCTCCTTGCATCTCTGTTAGTTTCTCCTCTAGGAATTTGGATGCTATACCACTTGGTGCATATATGTTTAGTATTGATACCACTTCATTGTCTATGGTACCCTTTAGTAAAATATAGTTTCCTTCCTTATCTCTTTTAATTAGATCTGTTTTTGCTTTTACTTGATCTGAGATAAGGATTGCTACCCCTGCTTTTTTTTGATCACTTGAAGCATAAAAGATTCTGCTCCAGCCCTTTACCTTCACTCTGTATGTATCTCTATGTTTTAAATGTGTTTCTTGTAAACAACATATTGTAGGATTTTGGCTGTTAATTCTAAAATAAATTCTAAAAATTCTAAAATTAATTCTAAATTAATTCTAATTCTAAATTCTAAAATAAATAAATTCTAAATTCTAAAAATAAAAGGAGAAATTAATGAAATTGAAAGTAAGAAAACTATTGAATTAATAAATAAAACTAAGAGTTGGTTTTATGAAAAAAAACAACAAAATAGATAATCCTTTAGTTAATTTGATCAGAAAAAGGAAAGAGGAAAATCAAATTGTCTCAAAAATGATAAGGGA
>JAJPUD010028925.1:0-14283 GCA_023553655.1 Myrmecobius fasciatus
TTTCCTTCCTTTCCTTCCTTTCCTTCCTTTCCTTCCTTTCCTTCCTTCCATAAATATATATATTTTGGCCATCCCTCAGGAACTACTGCCTTAGGTACAAAGTAGAGAGCAAAACAAGACAAAACAAAACAAGCCCAGCCTTGTCCCCACCCTCAAGGAGCTTCCATTCTAACTGTTCTACAACTAAGTGTAAAACGGAGAGTTTAGAAGCATGAGTTACAAGATCATTAGGTCATTGAGGTAATAGCTGGGAAGGACCTTGGACACCAAACCCAATTTTTCATTTGATAAAAGAAAGAAACTCGGCCCCAGACCAGTTACATAATTCCCTCTGGGTCATTTGGCTAAACAGTAAGTACATGAGCTGTTGTTGAGAGCAGTGAGCAGAACCAGGAGAATACTGTGCCCAATGACAGCCACACTGTGTGATGATCAACTTTGCTAGACTTAACCCTTCTCAGCAATACAATGATCCAAGACAATTCCAAAAGACTTGTGATGGAAAATGCTGTCCACATCCAGGGAAAGAATCAGGAAGTAAATGCAGACTGAAGCAGATGATTTTCATCTTTTTGGGGTTTTTTGTGCTTTTTCCTTTTGTCCCGTTTCTTATTTTACAACACAGCTAATGTGGAGATATATTTTATACAGTTGCACGTGTCTAACCTCTATGAGACTGCTTGCTGTTTTAGGGAGGGGGGAGCAGATGGAGAAAGATTTGAAATTCAAAATCTTATAAAATGAATGTTGAAAATTGTCTTTACATGAAATTGGGAAAAATAAAATACTATTAGATTAAAAAAGGGCAAGGGTCAGGGTTTGAATCCAGATCTTCTACCTCTAAGACTTTGCCCTAAGTCAGCTCTGGCCTTTTAGAATTGTGCCATGTCTTAGTACAGGTTAGCAAGAGAGACAAGTCAGCCAGTCACTCAGAAAGTTAGAAAGACAGGCACAAAGAGACCCTGTCCTCACTCCCCAGCCATACATCGCAGAGACAATCCAGCAGGCAAGAAGGCAAAGAGCGAGTTCACCTTAAATTTTTATCTTTCTCACTGAGACCTGGTTCCTCTTCCTTTCCTCCCCCACCCATGACCTCTCTGCTCCTTTCCCCATCCCTTATCACATGACCTCTCTGTCCACCTTTTCCATGGACTGGCTGCCCTTTCACTTATTTTCTCTGAATCACTTGACTCAGGAATATTCCTGACTCCCCACAGTCATTTCCAGGCTCTCTCTCTAGCACTACACCTGAGTCTCTTTTCCTCCTTTGAGGTTCATTCAGCCCATCTCCACCACCTGATCCAGTTCTTCTTATTGTTGTTTGCATCCCTGTAGGTCATTCCTGTTTTTCTCCATTAGTTTAATGGCTGGCTCCCCAGCTCCTAGCCTCATACATATTGATGTTCTTTCAACATCTTAACCTCAGAGTTTCTCAACTTACTTCTTTCCCATAATCCATTCCTCTACCCCACCTCAACCATGCAAAGATGGTATTGCCCTTGATGTGGCCATCACTCACAAATGTAAGACCCCCGTGTTCATGAATTCTGGGTTTCCTTATCTGATCAAAATCATCTGTCATTCTACCTCTTCCTCTAAAACTCTGTCCCTTTTGTCTTTGTTGCACACAATAGGTACTGAATCACTATTTATTGATTGATTCCATCTAGCAGTCTTTCTAATACTGAAAGCCATCTGTCACCTCTTTATGGTCAAGGTTTACCACCCTGGATTCCTCCCCCTCTTCCTCATATTGCCTGCTTTCTTGTCAAGTTAATGAGACTTTATTAAGTATCTGCTTGTAACAGATCTCTTCCTAGCTTCTAATCATTCTCCTCTGGACACTCCAGCTTAACAATGTTCTTCCTAAAATATGACAGATGGCACTGAGCACCCTACTTCAGATGAGGTTTGACCAAGGTAGAGAACAGATGAACTGTTCCTTCAGGAGTCCTAGAAGCATATTATCCTTTTTTTTTGATGTGGGGAAGTATTACCACAGTTCCTAGAGTGTTCTGAGTTCAAGTTCTGGCCTGTGGAACTCTGCTCTAGAGTGCCGCAGATAGTGGGGAACTCTGAGTGAGGTATGTGACCCTTTAGTCCAGTAAAAAGAATCCTGATGACATGTTTGGCTCCCCATCCCCACTAGGGGTGTCTAAACCTTCCTGAGAAGTCAGGGGACAAGACAACCTGTTCTAATTAAAACAGAGCTATACTAAGAGGCAAAGAGACATCTACACACAATAGCAAGTTGTTTACGTGGTCCTGCATGTGCAGTATCCTAGAGTTATATAAGTGTATTAGTGTCTATAAGGCTGAGAAAATTTTGAATAAATGGACTCCTGTTTGAGCATCTTTGTGAGCTCCGTCCCTTCACTCCTCAGCCATGATAAGGATTCAGGCTGGGACTGAAATCCTCTAGTGAGCAGGTCTGGGCACTGGGCCCAGGTTAAAAACTTTTTCTGCCTCAGTTTCCCTATCTATAAAACTGGGGATAATAATAGCAATACTTCACCTGGTTGTTATAGTTGCCAAATATGACACCATTCATGAAGCCCTTTGCAGACCTCAAAGTACTAGAGAAGTGCTGGCTCTTATTAGCTGTCATTAAGGTGACCTAAAATTACAGTGAGAATCAGCACAAAGTAGCACATAGAGAACCAGACTCGAGGCTTTTGAATTGTAACTTTTTTTATTTGAACCAGTGTTCAAGGCTGTTCCACTTTTTCTGGACCCCAGCACAATCATCCAATGCGTTAGCTAGCCTTCTCAGCTGTGTCAGCTTCCCAGGGGGCTGAGTCCTTGATAAAAGCATAAAATAGTCCAAGAAGGAGCCTTTGGCCTTGGTGGGCTCACGCAGGGTCAGTTCTTCAGACTTGGGCTGCTTCTTTTAAAAAGTTCTCTTCCTTAGCAGTCCCATGCACCTAGCTCTGCTCAGAGGTTCCTGCTGGCTGAGGAGCCGGGAGGATTCAGAAGAGGTGCTGTGAGCTGGCTGTCTTTGCCGAGACACTAAAGGCTAACGGTGGGGATTTCTCCTGGTACTTTTCCCCCCTCCTCGCCTTCTTGGACTCCCCAGGACCCCCTGTTATCTGAGACCTGGGTCCCACACCTCAGTCTAGAATGCATGAAATCGGTCCAAGATGTGTGTGCTCAGCCGTTCAGTGTGGCTAATCCTTGGATGCGATTGCCAGCGATGTTGGAAGCTTTGGGCCCGTCAGTCTGGGCCCGGCAGCTCTGAGCTTGTTGGCTCTGGGCCCGTGGGTTCTGGATCCATCAGCTCTGGGCTCATTGGCTCTGGGCTCATCAGTCTGGGTCTGTCAGCTCTGGGCTTGTTGGCTCTGGGCCTGTGGGTTCTGGATCCATCAGCTCTGGGCCCATCAGCTCTGGGCTCATTGGCTCTAGGCCCACAAGCTCTGGGCTCATTGTCTCTGGGCCCGTGGGCTTTGGGTCCATCAGCTCTGGGCTCATCACTCTGGGCCTGTCAGCTCTGGGTCTGTGGGCTCTGGATCCATCAGCTCTGGGCTCATTGGCTCTGGGCCTGTGGGCTCTGGATCCATCAGCTCTGGGCTCATTGGCTCTGGATCCATCAGATCTGGGCTCATTGGCTCTGGGCCTGTGGGCTCTGGGTCCATCAGATCTGGTCTCCTCATCTCTGGGCCTGTCAGCTCTGCTCAGATGTAATCTTCAGAATTAGCCTTGACTCTGCTGTGAGGACACTGTACATCAATGGGTGCAGCTTCCAAGTGAAATGGGAGAGGGGGGAGGGCAGAATGAGCCTCCTGGGGCCTTGCTCTCTTCCCAGGCTGGTCTGCTTTGAATACGTGTCCCTCTATAATTGCTGCTGTGGGTCCTATTGCAGAGGTCTGTACTTCTCCAGGGAGACCCAGCTGGGACTTTCCTTCCTCTTGGAGGCAACTTGAGGCGTTCGACCAGGGGCCTGAGCACACTCACCAGTTATTTCCAGGAGCTGATTGGTCAGCTTCGGTCACACGGTTTAGGGAAATGCCAGATGGAATTGTACATTTATCTCTATCTGTGGAGAAACATTTTCAGGGAGGATGATGGGGGCTCCCAGCCCAGTGTTTGTGTGTGTCTCACTTCTGTGTCTGTGAGAGGATGCTGCTGAGATTTGGAAAGGGTCTACCAGGACAGGAAAGGACCTAGAACCGTTCATGACACCTGAAGCTCAATTAGAGCAATTGAGGATGTTCAAGTTGAAGAAGAAAAGGCTCAGAAATGGGCCCATCACTGACTCAAGGGCTCTCCTATGAACCAGGAGCACTGACCCTGGGTAGAGGCAATGGCAGAATGAAAACGGATAGTTACCAATAGTCCTGAAGTGGCTCCCCTGTACAGATTGCTGTGTTGTGTATGGGAAATGCAGAAATAAAAATGGAAGCCTCCCAATATTCTTCTTGAGGATGGGGAGGGTATCAGAGCTGGATCTAACCCAAGAAGGAATGGGCAGAGGGCAAAGGGCACATGAGACAGAGTTCTCGAAAAAGTCCGAAGGGAGAGACCATTGCTAGCCATGGGTATATGGGAACACGGGGAAGGCTTCTGAATGTCCAGCGTGGAAGGGGGCTGGTTCCCATGACTGGGGGTTTCTTCTAGGCCTGATACCCTCCCCATACTCAAGAAGAATATTGGGAGGCTTCCATTTTTATTTCTGTTCTATAAACCTTTAAAGTGATCTATTGGCATGAGCTGCTTACCTGTTACCTTCTCTTCTTATTCTTTGTCAATCCTTTTCAATGTCTTCTCAGCAGAAATGTTTTTTTCTTTTTTAAATAATAGTTTTTTATTTTTAAAATACATGCAAAGATAGTTTTCAACATTCACCCTTGTGTTCCAAATATTTTCTCCCTCCTTTCCCCCTAGATAGCAAGGAATCCATATGTATTAAACATGTGTAATTCTTCCAGACATATTCCCACAGTTATCACGCTGCACAAGAAAAATCAGATCAAAAAGGAGAAAAAAATGAGAAAGAAAATAAAATGCGAGCAAACAACAACAAAAAGAGTGAGAATGCTATGCTCAGTTCCCACAGTCTCTCTCTGGGAGCAGATGACTCTCCATCACAAGGTCAATGGAATTGGATTGAATCATCTCATTGTTGAGAAGAGCCATGTCAGTCAGAACTGGTTATCGTATAATCTTGTTGTTGCCGTGTACAATGATCTCCTGGTTCTGCTGATTTCACTCAGCATCAGTTCATACAAGTCTCTCCAGGCCTCTCTGAAAACATCCTGCTGGTTGTTTCTTACAGAGCAATAATATTCCACAACATTCATATATCATCACTTATTCAATCATTCTCCAACTGATGGGCACTGACTCAGTTTCCAGTTTCTAGCCACTACAAAAAGGGTTGCCACAAACATTCTTGCACATGTGGGTCTTTCCCCTAGAAAACAGGTTTTTTTCCCCAAAAGTTATCAGGGATCTTTAAGTTTTTTTTTTTTTTGATCAAAGAATACCTATGTTGCAATCTGCTTTCTGAATGCATCTCTTCTATCAAAAGGGGGCAACATGCTTCATCACGGGTCCTTTGCTATCAGACTTGGTTATTATATACTTATGTCATATATATAATATTATGTACTCTTAAGTCTTTCTAAATTTTCTGTTCTAATTGTGTTGTTTTTATAAATGAGTCAATCTTCGTAAAGTCTTTTGCCAGCCTCCAAAGAGCGCCATACAACTGCTAGTTATTATTGTTATCATTATTGTTCTTCTGCTTCTGCTCCCTTTGCTCTACCTCAGCTCCCACAATTCTTAGCAGGCTTCTCTGAAGGGGTAACTTTTGTTATTTCTAACAAGACAATAATATTTCACAATATCATAATTTGTTCAGACGCCCCCAATTGAAGAATACCCGTCCCTTTGGTTTCTAATTCTTTGCTGCCACAAAAAGAACTGCTAAAATATTCATCTAGATTTGGCTCCTTGTTCTTTCTTTGGTCTCTTTGAAGTGTAGTTCTAGGAATGATATTGCTGGGCATGAAGAGTCAGTAAGTTTGGGGGACTTGTTCTAGATAGTTTTCTAGAGTAATTGGACCAACTGGACCAACCGGGGAGCAGTGTGCCTGTTTTGTCCCAGCCCCACCAACATTTATCATTTTCCTTTCTTGGTCCTTCTGAAACCTTGGAGTTGCTTTAATTTTCATTTCTCTGAGTGTCAGTGATTTGTGATATTTTTCTGTGACTACTGATTGCTTGGATTTCTTAGAAATCCTCTTGTTCACTTGATTTATCAGTTAGGAAATAGTTCTTCTTATAAATCTGAATCCGTTTCTTCCACATCTTGGAAACGAGGCTTTATCAGAAAGGGAAAGGCCTTTCCCCTGCTCTCTACTTTCCTTCTAATTTTGGCTGTGTATTCAGTACCAAACATAAGCTGGTACAGGGCAGGGACTGTGCCATCTTTGTCTTTGCTGCCCCAGGGCTGAGCTGGGGTCCTGGGTGGAAGGATTTAGTAAATGGGGGTTGCTGCCAGTCAGTGGATCAGTCAACAGCTTTGTATTAGTCACCGAGAAAATACATGACAGAAAGCTCTGGTCAATTGGATCCTGGCTTTAGATCACTTCCTATTTTGTTGATCCCGATGACATCTCCAGTCATTGCCTCTGGTACGAAGGCTGCCATTTCTTCAGTCGCCGGAAAGGCTCTGTCCTACCTGGAGTTCCACATGGGAACTGAAGGACCCTTTGCAATCACCAGAGGGCCCCATGGCGCACAGCCTGGGAACCTGGCCTGTCTCCTAATGTCTGAGGTGACCCCATGGAGTAGTGAGCTTCACACCAAGGGAGGATGTTTAGCAGGAGCCACAAGGGATCCTGCTGAAGGATCCGGGCCCTCCCGCTCAGCCCTTTTCATGGAGAAGGAAGATGGTGAGCCGGAAACTTGGACCTGGGGATTGGTGCAAGTCCAAGCCCTGTGAAACGATGCAAAAGCTCTCCCTGCCAGGAGAGGGGCTGGGTCTCTTGGCTGAGACTTGTGGGACTCTCTGTGCTCGCATTGCCCAGATGATTCGGGGAAGGACCCAGGAACAACAGCCTGGCCAGGGACAGTGCTGCTCTGAGGCCCCGGGAAAACCAGCTCTCTGCCCAGAACCAACATGGCGGCCTTGTGGGGTTGGAGGAGCAGAAGGACAGGAGTGGGAAGGAGTGGGAAGGAGTCCTGAGCTTCTAAGGTCTAGAACTTCTTTCTGATTGTGGGTATTCTGAAGCCACTCGGCATCAACTCAGACTAATACCCCCATTTTGCAGAGGAGGAAGTGGAGGCCCACAAATGTGAGGATCTTGCCTAGGCCAGGCCAATCAAGCAGTTATAAAGTACCTATTATGTGCTAGGCACCGTACTATGTGCTGGGAGAGAGAGGGGGGAAAACCCCAATGCCCCCCCCCCCCAGGAGCTCCCACTCCAATGGGGGAGAAAACATGAAAATGACTGTGGACAAGTCAGTTATAGATTAGGTAAATAGGACACAATTAATGGAGGAAAGGCCCTAAGATGGTGGGGGCTGGGGAGGAAGTCAGGGGGGCAGAGAAGAGGAGGGAAGCTCTCCAGGCAAGGGGCACAGCCAGAGCAAAGGCACTGGGTGGGTGAGGGACATTGTGCCAGGCCTCTGGGATGGCATGGATTGGGAAGGCTGTGTAGCCTTTGGGAGCCCAGATGATGCAGTTACATCATTAGGGCTTAGTCCAGCCCAGCCCAGCAGCCCAACCTGGTCAGCAGCCCAGCCCACCAGCCTTAAATCAAGGGCAGTTCTGGCCCTGGGTTCCAGACTCCTATTCTAAGCTCTCTTTACCAAGTAGGAGTTCTGGCCCTGGGTTCCAGACTTCTGTTCTAGGCTTTCTTCACCATCAGAACCCAGACACCAAAACTATGTTGTCTTCCTCCTCCCCCCCCCCCCGCTGCTCTTCCTGGGTTTATCCGCTGGGCACCGGCAGAGCAAAGTTGTTCCCTGTCCTGGACGATGGTCCGCCCAACATGGGAGTTCATGGCTCTCTCAAGCCTTCTCTGGACCCTTGGGATCCTGGCCTTCTCTCTGAGGCAGTCAAGGTCCCCTGCTGATCTCCCTGTGCCCCTCCTTGCCACTCCCCTTCACCCATGATCTACTGTCCATTGCCTGCCCCCCCTTCCTGCTATCTACAGCCCCTACTCCTACCCACTGCCCTGGCTACTTTCTGCCGGCACTGCCTTCCTCCCGCCCACTGCACACTCCCTGCTTGCTGCCAGGTTCGTGCTGTGGGCCCACCGCTAGGCCCCGGAGCGTGGCAAGAGCAGTGGCAGAGCCAGGACCAGAGGAGTCCATGGACTGAGGGCCTGATGGTTATCAAGCCTTATTTATTAGGATAGCCTGGTGGAGATCTCAGGCCGGGGCCAAGACTGGTGGGGGCTGTCTGGGGGTTTTGTGGCTTTGCTTCCTTGTTCAGGAATGGAAGGTGTGACCGGGGAGCAGTGTGTGGGGGTGGGGAGTGCTAAGGGGGGGGTTCGGGCTCACAGAACTATCCCATGATGTTTCATTCATTTCCATGAGCCTGAAAATATTCCCAACCCCCATCTGTGCCAAGGGTATGGGTGGGTGGGGGGACAAGAGAAGTATGGCATTCCCATGATGCTTTGCAGCTTAGGAAAAGCTTTCCTACTACTACCTACCAGAGAGATAGACAGAGAAGCAGAGAGTCAGAGACAGAGAAATGGAGAGATAGAGATAGACAGAAACAGGAAGAGAGGAGAAAGAGACAGAGAGACAAATAGAGATGGAGGAGAAAGAGAGAAAGGGGAGAGAGAGACAGAAAGAGACAGAGAAAAGAGAGAAGGAGAGAGACAGACAGAAAGAGGAGACACAAAGAGACGGACACAGGGAAAGAGAGAGACAAATAGAGATGGAGGAGAAAGAGAGAAAGGGGGGAGAGAGAGATAGAGAAAAGAGAGAGGAAGGAGATACAGACAAAGAGATTCAGAAAGAGAAATACAGCGGGAAGAAAAAAGAAGGGGAGAGGGAGACAGAAAGAGACAGAGAGAGGAAGGAGAAACAGAGATGGAGAGAGGAGAGACAAACAGAAACAGAGAGAAACAGAGAAGAGAGATTCAGAGAGAAATGCAGAGAGGAGAAAGAAGGGGAGAGGGAGACAGAGACAGATAGAGGAGAGGAAGGAAAGACAGGCAGACAGAGACAAAGAGAAAGATAGAGACAGAGAGATTCAGAGATAGGAGAAAGAGGAAGGGGAGAGGGAGACATAAAGAGACAGACAGAAGAGAGAGAGGACAGAGAGATAGACAAAGGGACAGAGACAGACACACAGAGAGACAAATGCAGAGAGGAGAAAGAGAGGAAGGGAAGAGAGAGACAGAGGAAAGAGAGGAAGGAGAGATAGACAGACAGAAACAAAGAGCGAAAGAGAAAGAAAGACAAATAAAGAGAGGGAGGGGGGAGACAGAGACAGACACAGGCAGAAACAAAGAGAGTGACAGAGAAAGAGACAGATAAGGAGAGGGGGACAGAAAGAGACAAAAAGAGAGAGACAGAAACAGGTAGACGCAGAGATACAGAGAGAGAGGAGGAGAGGAAGAGAGAGACAGAAAGAGGAGGGAGGGAGGGAGGGAGGAGGAGGGAGCGGCCACGTTTTGAGGAAAAGCGGTTTAGCGGAAAGGTCCTTGAGCCCGAGCAACTTTTGGATGGGCTGTGTGACTGTGGGTGGGTCCCGCGACCTCTCCAAATCTCCGGTTCGGTGAGGCACTCCGCCGGGCCGGCTCTCCATCCTTCTCTATCTAGCGTTCAGTGCTCCCGGGAGCTGAAGGAGCTGGCAACTGCAGCGGAGGCGCCGGCCCGCAGCGGAGGCGGAGAGAAAGCTGCCCCAGGGGGGGGGGGAACGCGCCGGTGGCAGGGGCGCCTGACCAGAGGCTGAGGAGTCAGAGGGCTCACTAGGCCGACGTCTCTCTGCAAACATTAGAAGTGCTTCGGGAAGCTGGCTTTTCCTCTTGGGGACGCTTGCTGGGAATCCCCAGGGCAGAACTCTGGGCCGGGAGGGACTTCAGAGACCCTCGAGTCCAGTTTTACAGTTGAGGAAACTGAGGCAGATGAGGGCTAAGTGCTTCCCACAGGTCACACAGGGAGCTAGCCTTAGATGTACAACTTGGACTTGGGTCGTCTATTGACCTTCCAGTAAACCCCGACACCTGGGGGCTCAGAGAGCTCCCAGGTTTGGGCGAAGTCCGGATCCCTAACGGGCAAGAGGCTCCCCCTTCGCCCTACTCCCGGCACACAAGTGCACACACGCCCCTCCCCCACTGCACGCCTCCTTGGCTCCCCTCCCCCGCCAGCTGGCACCGCACAGGTAGGCGGCAGGTATGTAGGTTTGTAGTTCAGCCCCTCCGCTGAGCCGGGCTTTGCCAACGGCGCCACGCTGCTTGGGCTCCCTCGCCCGCCCCGCTTGGCAGTCCCGCCTGCTCCCCCGGCCTTTGTTTTAGAGTCTCTGAGGTCATTCGTTCTGGGCAGTAAAAGTTGGAGGCAGCTTCACGCCCCTCCGGTGCCGGGTCCTGGGAGGCCCTTTACCGGGCAGGCTTGGCACGGCTGCCAGCTGCCATCCGTCTTGTGTGGCAGGCCCCGGCCGGGCTGCCCGCCTCCTTCCCAGCCGTCCCGTGTTTAGGACCCGATGGTCCGGAGCCGAAAGGAACCTTTCCGAGAGGGACGAGCTGCTTCCGAACCCAGAGAGAGAACCTGTTCCCTTCCAAGAGTCCCCTCTGTGGCAGGGGGGCAAGTGGCACCCGGCCTCTAGCTGCAGACCTGGGGGAGACTCGGGCAAGGCTCAGCCGAGCCGGGCCGGAGCAGGTGACAGGCCGGCCGGGAAGCCAGAGTTGGTGTGAACTGGAGGGAACTTTGGTTCGGGCCTGTGATGAGGCAGACCCTCAGACGGGCAAGGGGCGGCAGCTTCCATGAGTCAGAGGGCAGAGGGCACAGATCACAGCGGAGAGGATGGCGTTCGCCAGAAGGAGGCTGACCTCACTCCATCCCACTTGCAGCAATGTCCTCTGGCTCTAGGGCCGGCTCAGTTCCCCGGAAAAGGCCCCTCCCTGACCAAAGGGCCGGGGTGGGTCCCTCCTGCCCGCTCCCTGTGATTCAGGAAGGCACTAACAGGGAGAGCAAGTGATGGAGCTTCTGCCTTCAAGGGGTTGGTACCCTAATGGGAAAGCTGGAAATTGGGGTCTGCTTCAGCCGGGCCTGAATGGCTGGAAACCAGCATGGAGGCCTGGGGCCTGGGAAAGGGCAGGAGTCTGTGAAAGGGCATGGAGCCCGGGGAAGGGCATGGAGCCTGGGGCTGAGGTTCTTGGGCACCTTCAAGGCCATGACCTCTTTATAGTGAATGGCGGGCAGCCCTGCCCTTTCTGGGAAGGAGCCACCTTGGGAGGTGGAAGGGGCCACCTGGGGAGGTGAAAGTGGAAGAGGTCAACTGGGGAAGTGGAAGGGGCCTCCTGGAGAGGTGGCAGGCTCCCTCTCCTTGGAGGTCTCCAGCCAAGGCTGGATGACTTGTTGGGGGAGTGAGACTGGGGGGCCTTTCTCGGGAGGGTTCTGCATCTGGCCCCTCCGCCCAGTCTCCTCACTTTCCAGGAAGGCACAACCCTTTGAGATGAGAACTCTGTAAGTCTTTAGGGGGATAGACCCAGAAGGGTCCCAGTGCTTGTCTGAGGGCCAAGCCGGAGGGGACAGGGCTGGGTGCTGATCCAGAGACTCCCTGGGATGCAAATGGTGCCGGGCGGGGCTTCTGAGGGAGAGCACTGGGTACAACCTGGGAAAAATGCCTGGAATTGGGGCGGGGGAAAGGAAACACATTTGTGCTGTGATGTGCTGGTGACCCTCCCATGGTCTGGATGGGGAAGGGAGCTGGCTGGACCAGTGGGTATTGTTTAGGATTTGGGAGACAGTTTTGTTCCACTAAGAAGAGGCAAATGGAGCCAGGTAGTGGGAAGTGTGGAGCAGTGGGCAGCGCGGGGGGAGAAATGATTATAAATGAGCAATGGGTTGGGGTCTTCATGTTTCCCTCTGTGCTCATTTCAAGGCCCCACTCTCTGACGGTGGAGCTGTCTGGTCTCCCCAGCCTTCCGAGGACTCTGGTCTAAGGGGGGTCATTCAACCCCGATTGCCCCACGCCGCTGGTGACCGGATGTAGGGATAGTCTTCGTCCAGCAGTGACACGATGTCACTCTCAGCCCCCAATGGAGGGAGTTCACGGCTTTTTCCAAAGCCTACCTCTCATCAGTTGTTAACCAATGTGAGTCAATCGCCGCCCTCAAAAGGGCACCGGAGCCCGGAGCTGGCCACCATGATTGTCTTTGGGTTAACTGGCCATCCTTGTATCAAGAAAACTTTGTTGTTGCTCGTTTGCACTTTGTTTTCTTGCTCTTTTATTTTCCTTTTTGATCTGAGCTTTCTTGTGCAGCAAGAGAATTGTACAAATATGTTTACACATGTTGGGCTTAACATCTGTTTTAACATATATTGAATTGCTTAGGGGAGGGGGTGGGGAGAGGGAGGGGAAAATCTGAAGCACAAGATGTGCAAGGGTCAGTGCTAAAAATTATCCATGCGGATGTTTGGAAATAAAAAGCTTTAATAATAATAATATATAAAATATATGGTATATATTAATAATAATATATAAAATATATATCATATATTATTAATAATATATAAACTATATATTAGATATTCATAATAATATAAAGATAAATAATATAAAATAAAAATATGAATAAATATAAATAAAACTAATAATAAAAATAAAAAATAAACCTGCTGGCATTATTCATAAAATGATTAACTTGCTTAGAAATTATGTCTCCTAGAGCTTTTTAAATGTCCCCCTGCCCCGAGTCCTTTATAGCTGCCCCACGGCATCTCCTGGGACTCCGTGGATTGGACTCAAGGCCATCCAGTGAGGACTCAGTAAGTGCCCGGAACTGTGCTATGTCCCAAGACATGATGACTCAAATGAAACAACATTGCTCTTTCCCAGTAGGTAGGGAACTTATGATTATTCCTCTTTTGTCCAGAGAAGTTGCTTATTCATCCAGAATCTTACAGGGAGCGTAGAGCAGGATCAGGGTTCGAGGCTGGGCCTTCTTGAGGTCATTGAAGTTCTGGAATCATGAAGACCCTGGTTTAAATCCAGCTTCAGATACTTCCTGGACGTCTGCCTCAGTTTCCACAACTGTAAAATGGAATTAATAATGGTGCCTCTCTTGCAAGGTTGTGAGATTCAAATGAGTGGATGCAATATTTGCATGGAATCATGGAGACCTGGTTCAAATCCAGCTTCAGACCCTTCCTGAACAAGCCTGCCTCAGTTTCCGCAACTGAAAAATAGAATTAATAATGGTGCCTCTCTCACAAGGTTGTGAGATTCAAATGGGTGGATGCAATATTTGCAAAGGGCCTGACACAGTACCTGGCTCCCGATGGGCTCCATCTAGATTTGAGCTCAGGCTCTTTAACTTTAAGACAGAACATTGCCCTGAGCCTTGTCCCCAGCACTGGTCTTGGCAGGTCGGGCACCATTTAAAGCTTTCTCAGAACCGCCCCCCCCCCACAACATGGAGAGCCTGGTCCACAAGAGACTTTCCCTCCTCTGTCCAGCTGTTCTTACTCTTGCTTCGCAGCCAGGTGTACTATCTGCCTCCTCCAGGCAGCCTGCCAGGACCCTGACAATCCTGCAGCTCTGACAGTCTGGGTCTCAGAGGTGATCCCTCAGTGCCATGTATATGTTGAGTTGGGGGGATACTGAGGCAGTATGGAGAAGGAGGAGGCCATTCAGGGCTGTGAGGACAGTTCTACTGTTCAGTTCTGGACAGATTGCCCAATCTCTCTGTGGCCAGCCAGAGATAAAGCAGGGATAACTGAACTCTCCATCTACCTCCCAGGGATCAGTGGGAATCCCATGACAGAGTCCATGAGAACGCTGTCCAGTGGGCCCCCCCCATCTTCTTCCTCTGTTCCCTTGAGTCTTCACTCTCCCCATCCGCTCTTCCTTGCTTCCTACAAATTCACCCCTGTCTCCCCCATCTTGAAGAAGTCTCTGACCCTCCCAGCCCTGCCAGCTGTCCTTCCGAGCTCCCTCTTCCTCCTCGGACTAACTCCTGGGAGGATCGGCCGTCTATACTGCCTGCCTCCACTTTCTCTGCTTTTAGCTCTTCTCAGCCCTCTCCCAGCTGGGAGCTTAGAACAGGAAATGTCAGAGCTGGAAATAGCCTTAGAACAGGGAATGCCAGAACTGG
>JAJPUD010028926.1:475-14282 GCA_023553655.1 Myrmecobius fasciatus
TTTTTTTTTTCTACCTGCTTGCAATATCTTTTCCGATAGTCCTGAAATTTGGCCATGATATTCCTTGGGGTTTTAATTTTGGGGCCTTTTTCAGGAGGTGATTGGTGAATCCTTTCAATGCCAATTTTGCCTTCTGATTCTAAAACATCAGGGCAATTCTTTTTCATGATTTCCTGGAAGATATCATCAAGGTTCTTTTTTTCATTGTGTCTTTCAGGGAGTCCAATAATCTTAGATTGTCTCTCCTGGATCTGTTTTCCAAGTCAGTTCTTTTTCCTAGGAGATATTTTATATTTTCTTCTATTTTTTTCGTCTTTTTGTTTTTGTTTGACTGATTCTTGAAGTCTTATTGAGTCATTCATTTCTATTTGTTCAATTTTAATTTTTAAGTTATTATTTCCTTCAGTTATCTTTTTTAGTTCATTTTGTAGCTGGCCAATTGAATTTCTTGGTTCATTGCATTCTTTTTCCATTTTGCCAATTTTATTTTTCAGTGAATTGTTGTCTTTTTCCAATTCATTAATTTTGTTTTTCAGTATATTGTTATCTTTTCCCAATTCACTATTTTTATTTTCTAATGAGTTGGTGTCTTTTTCCAATTCACCAATTTTGTTTTTCAGTGAATTGTTGTCTTTTTCCTATTCACTATTTTTATTTTCCAGTGAGTTCATGACTTTTTCAAATTCACCAGTGTTGTTTTCCATTTTTTCACATCTCTGTTGCAGGGCGATATTTCCTTCTTGCACTGCTACCAATTTATTTTCCTATTCTTCTTCTAACTCTCTTTTGAGATTATTTATGCAGTCTTCCAGGAAAGCCTTCTGAAAAGGGGACCAGCTCATATCCACCTTTGTGACTTCCTCTGGGATTATTTTCAGAACCTCAGGATCTAGGGTCTGCCCTACTTTCTCTCCTTAAAAGCTGTCTATGGTGAGAGGTCTCTTCTGCTTCTTGCTCATGATTTTGAGCTGACTTATCAGTCACCATCAGGGAATTCTGCTGCCATTTCAATTTGCCCTGGGGCAGTTTGCTGAGTTGACTTCTGGTCTGAGGCTGGTCGGCTAGATCTGCACTAGGACCACACTTTCAGCTGCTCTCAGTCCACCCTTTACCAAAGACAGATCTGCCAAATCACTGGCCCACAAGTAGAGCAAAGTGGCCCAAACGTCTCCCAGGGACTTCCTAGCAGCCTAAAGTCTGCTGCTCCATCCCAGCCCCGGACTTGCACCCCAGCTGCTCCCTGGCGTCTGAGTGCTGGCATCTGAGCACTATGAGCTGGCCGATCCTCCGCCCATCTAAAACTGACCCTCTCCGGAGTTTTTTCAAAGTAGATTTTTGATAGAAGTGCATTGTACTCCATGTGTTTGGTTGAGCCCTCACTCCAGAACCAGTTTGGAGGCTCAATTTGTCTGGGTCTGAGGGAAGGTCTCAGGAGCTCACAGAGAATGCTATTTGCAGTTTGCCATCTTGGCTCTGCATCCCTCCCCCAGATATAGCAGTTTTAATTATCTGCAATGAATTTTTTGATTAATTAGAATATTAATACTAGATTTGAAAAAAATAGAATAAATGTTAGAAGGTATTTTTAAATAATTTCATCAGTTTGAATCTAAAATTAAAAGAAAATTTTGACAGAAATGATAGAAATATATGAAAATAAAGGCTGTTGTCTCTATCCTCCTTCCTTCATCATAGTCTTTTTAAGAACTTTAATTAATGAAAAATTCTCATCAAAACAAAAACATAGAATGAAGTAAAAATCTTTCTCTAGTGAGCAGCGAAGACATGGTAGTCAGTGGTATTGCCAGTTTAAAGTACAAGCTTACTTAAAAAATAATGCAAAGGAAGTTAATGTAATAGTATAAATAATTCTGTATCAAAGTCCAGACAAAAGTAATTGAAGAGAAACCAAACTTGTAAAGAGCTTAGTATAAGTTCTAGATAAGACAGATCATCCTGAAAACATCTGCATATAAGAAAAAAATATCTGCAAAATAGAACAGATTGGTTACATTTTCAGAGTGATGTATATTCATCAATAGCAACAGTAGAAATACCTTATTTTGACTCTATAACTTCAATATTCATTGCATTATGTGATAAAGTTGAGAAAAGAACCTAAGTTAAAAAGAACTATCTTTTGGAAGCAATAATTTCAAGGTGGGCAGAGACTGATTTTTGAAATACCTCAAGAGAAAATGTGTCCACAAGGATAAAAAACAAAATCATCACAAATAATTTTTTAATTCAAAACAGATTTTGGAGAATTCAGTGGCATCTAAGGACCTTCATGATGTTTTTCTCAATGAGAAAGATGACAAAGAATAAACACAAAGTTATCATCAAGCAGGAAAAAGAATGCCAAGGAATTCCGTAAAGATGCTTCCTAATGTGTTCGAAATCTTCCATCAAATGTTTAACATTCCATGTCTAGCAGTGTAGAATTTGGATTCCTCATCTCACATCTCCTTTGGTCACAACCAACTTACTTTGTCTGATCTTGTTACTCTTATATCATTTGCAGTACTTCTTATATATAACTCACCACTGATAAAACAACTATTTCTTCATTACTCCTAAGGTCAGAGATTATGGAGTAACATGATTGATAAACATATGAGATTGCCAAAAGAATACCAGTATTAAACTAGATGAGACTTTTTTTGTATATCAGTTGGAGATTATTTAAATGGCTACACAATTTACCAAGTGTAAAATATTCTTTTCCCTATTTGTCTTCCAACTATAAGGCATGTCTAAACTGTATTGAATATTATTCACGTTCTTACAATTTTCGTTCCATTAAAACCTGGCTCTTTCCTACCACTTGAGCATAAGATTGCATTTTCTATCTCTGAGTACTTACATAGGCCCCATGCTTGGAAAGTCATTTATTCCTTAATTCCACCTTAGATATTCCCCACATTTCTTCCCTGTTGAAATCAAGTGCTAATTTCTATAAATAACTTTGTCCCACCCCTTTGTATTTACTTTTACTTTTAGGTGCACATGCTATATTCTCTCCTCCACTCCCTCCCATTTGAATGCAAGCTTGGGGTTAGGTAATGCTTTGTTGTCCAAATTTTTGACAGTATAGTATTTATATTTATTTACAGTTAGTTATGATGGTAGTTCATGCCTAGAATGCCTACTACTGAAGGAGACTGACTAAAATTCAGTAGGGTAAAATTGGTATGTGTTTGAATTAAATACACATTTATACAATGAAACCTATAAGCAGAGAAAAATCAGTCTGCCTGGGGAAGAGTAAATAAGGCTAGGTTGGAAAATGAAACAGGTTTAAGTGCCTGTATCAATCAATATTGGGCTTTGGCTTTAGCAAGATAAAGAGACCCAGCCTCAAAATAAACAAATCAAGAAGTGAGTGAATGAATGAATGAAAAGAAATAAAAATTATTCACAACTGAACCCTTTCTACATTTTTGGTCTTCTTATAAATTACTTCACTCCATTTACTTTACTCTAGATATACTACCCTTTTTGTTGTCCTCTAACAGAACAATTCATATCTTATCTCAAGTCTTTGTATTGATTACCCTTATCCCACCTCCTTGGAATAAATTCTTTCTTTACCTCTCTCTTTAAATCTTTAACTTTCCTTCAAACCTCAATTCAAATGCTACCTTATACAATCTACAAATCTATTAATAAACATTTATTAAACACCTAGATTTGACAAGCACTATAGTAAGCACTTGAGATTTTAAAAAGACCAAAAAAGCAGTCTTTGCCCTTAAAAAAGCACATAGTCTGATGGAGGAGACAATATGAAAACAAATATATGCAAAGCAGGTTATGTAGGATAAATAAGCAAAGGGTAGGTACTAGATTAAAGAGGGATTGACAAAAATTTACTATAGAATGAGGGGCTGGAGGGAGAGAGGATGTTTAGTTGAAATTTAAAGAAGTCCATGGAAGTCAGTAGTCATTTCCAATTCCATATAGCTACTAAGTGTCCTAATCTTCCAAACTATATTCAATTCATCTTTTCATAGATTTTGTATATGATTGTGAAAAGTAATAGAATCCCTGCTGAATGAAAATTGGCATATCTTACAAGATTTTCTGTATCCTGTTGCTATTGCCAGGTGAGAATGAATATCTTTGATTGAGTTGATAAATCATTCAAGGGATCTTGAAATTAGACACTATTACTCTTTAGCTTTTTGCCTTATTGTCAATTCTGCTTCCTTAGTTTCACTGTTTTCCTTTACTTTTCAACCCAATTCCCACATTTTGCAAGACTTTTAAATCCTCAATCTTGGGATCTTCTTTATGAGACAATATCTAATTTATTCATATATATTTTGCTTGTGCATAGAGTTATTTGCACTTTGCCTTTCCCATTGCCCTGTGAGATCCCTGAGAACTAGGATTATTTATTTTTTTCTTCTTTTTAATCCCAAATGGTTAGTTCAGTACCTGGCAACCAGTAGGTGTTTAAAGTTAATTAACTTAGTTGGATTGACCTTTAAAAATACCTGGAATATAATAGGCTAGTAATAAATGCTGATTCAGTGAATAATGTATTCACTAAATGATATTAATTGAAATGTATCATAATTTAATTATGTTTTTATTAAACTTTTGTTTTCTCCCTCTCTCTACAATTTAAATTATTCAGCTTATTTCTTTTAAGTGTATATGCATTTCAATCTGGAGAATTAGTAATATTCTTGAATTTGATAGAATGAATAGCATATCATTCAGAAACTGAAGCATCTAAAAATTGTCACCATGTAGAGGACATTACTCTTCAGTTTGGACTCTGAGCAAGATGTTTCTGTTGGTAGTGGGCTCCTTTGTCATATGAGTGTGTGTGTGTCTATGTGTAGACAAATATATATGGATAACTAAAATACTATTTTGTAGTATCTCTGTTATTAATAATATTAAGGAGATTTTCATTCTCTTAGCATATTCATAAAGATATATTTTTGTAGAAGAACCTTAAAAATTAAAATTTCCTCTCTTGAGGCAATGCTTTTCTTCAATCATCAAAGAGCATAGAACTCTTTCTTCTACTTTCCAGATCTTTCAGTAAATTGTAAGACTAAAGATAGGAACTGCTATAGAAAGTCATTTGAGAAAGCTTTTTTTTTTTTTTTTTACATTCTCATATTTTCATCAAGCCTAGTCTTGATAGGTCATTCTTATAAAAATAGTATATAGATAATAAAATAATGTATCAAAATGTATAAAGAGTATTTAATTATCTTTGTTAGTAATAATACTTCCTAGTATTTTCCCAAATCATTCCATATATTGTCTTTTTTGAGAACTCATTTCTCAGTACTTTAAAAATTATATCATTTCTAGCTTCAAATACTTTTCAAGTTCGTGGCAAATGCTATCCCCAGTTGATCTTCTTGTTTGGTGGTTTGGTTATTTTCTTGGCCTGAGTCTGTAATCTCTTTAGTTATCTGAAGAGAAAACTCTATCAATGTAAATTTTCAATTGTTCTGAAACTTATGGCTTTAAAATTGTGTAAAGGCACTGAGAGTTAAACAACTAACAGGCTTATAGTATGTATACATCTAAGAAGGACTTTAAGGTATTCCTGACTGAACATTATTTCTTCTTGAGGGCAGTTATTTGTCCTTGACAGCATGATGCTTTTTGGAAAATAGAGGAACAGATGCAAGATGACAAGGACAGTTAAATGTCTATTACAATGTTAATGAAGAAATCAAACAATTGTGAGTAGTGTTAATACATTAAAGAAATTTACAATGGTGAAGAATAAGATAGTTTTGCTGAGGGTGATAAAGAGAAATACTGTTTGAAAAGCCAATGTTATAAGTAATGTCCAGGAGATAATGTAGCGTCTCTTCTTCTTTGTTTGAAAAAACAGTATTTTTAAAAAAGGCAGATAATCTTGTAAACTTTTCATTAATTTAGGACCACTCTCCTGTTTGTTACATATTTACTCTATTTCCACATCATATATATGTGAATATAATTGAGTAATTATAATTAACATCAAACATTGATATTTATTATGATGGCTATACATCATAAAGAAAATACTAAATTACATATGTACATGTATATATATATATAAACATATATATTTATGAGTGTAGATATAGATATAGACATATCTCTCTGTGTGTAAATGAAATAGAGCCACACTATACCCAGGTCACATAGCCAAATATGGTATGCCATTTATAAAATATATATGTCATATATGTAAAATTATGTAAATATAATATCAAAATTTAAAAATATATGTATATAATAATATTAAATTATATAAATGTGACTACTTATATGTGTGACTATATTTGAATGTTTTTATGGATAGATACATACATATATAGACATGCGAACATATATACATAGAACCTTGCTGTGGGTCACTGAGCTGTCATGAGTTTGCATTCTTGAAGAGTACACATAAATTATTAGGTTCAAAGATCCATTTGAATATTAGATACCTCAAAACTAGGAAGAATAATAGTTTAGAGTAATATTCATTTTAATAAAATAAAATGTAGATTTCAGGAATTTAATAGGTTAAAACTCAGCTATCTGAAAAATTAGCCTAGTTGAATCTTCAAGGTTTTACTAGTTTTCTGAAACCCATTTTTGAGTTGTAGAAGGACCATTGAGAGATCAAGAGATGTGTGTTCTATTTGTATCTCTGCCACAACTACCTGGAAGGTCCTAAGACCTTAAAATCTTCGTCCATTCATATCTGTAATGTTTAAGGCAAATTGAGTGATCTTTATAATTCCTTTCAGTTATAACATCTTATTATTTTATAATTCTACTATTTTAGTTAAATGAATTGTAAAAAGCATGAAACATGCCTAATTTCTTAAGGAAATAAAAATTTTAAAAATTGTAACCATGAGATTAAGTTAAATTTTACATTATTAATGTTAATAAATATGAGCAATGTCACATAAAATATGTAAAACTTTTTTAATTGAGTACATAGCATTTTCAACATTAAAATGAGTCGATACAATAGATGGTTATGGTAGAAAAGTCATTTACTTGTAAATGACAAGAGCATGGCCCTTTTACTTTCAGTAACACCTGTAAAGAGAAAGCCACAGAACATATTTAATCCCATGGCCAATACAATTTCTTATTGTAAATATTTTATTTGCACATTTTTAAACTAATGGTTACATTGAGGCTGACTAGAAAGGATTTATGCAGATATAATGTTGAATATTTGTTTACCTTTACAGGAATAAAAGAACTTTAAAAGTTTTTAATTTGCTTTGTACAAACTGCTGGTGATGGCGCAGACATGGCAGGCTGCAGTGATAGTGATAAATGGTGTTGATGCCTTAGGGTGATACCTAAGTAAATTAGCTAGTAAAGCTAACTGTGCTCATTTTCAATTTTTAATCCTGTTTTGTAGCAGTGGCTGTTCAGTCACCATTGAATTGGCTTTGCTTACTTTGTGATTTAATTGTTTATAAGGAAGTAATGAAAATTTAGAAATGAATTTTTTTTAAAGTAAGAGAAATGCAGTTTTACAACAGACACTAACTAAAAACAAGATCTTCTAAGAGGGATCCAGGGAGTCTTAGGAATGGAAAAGCAATTCAGTTTAAAAGCTTTAAAAAAGAAAAGAAAAACATAATTGCTATGGGAAAAAAAAAAAACTTTTTGCCTAATGACTAGGGAAATTCATACATTTTAAAAAATCCTACTATGAAATGATGCAGTCTCTACAGTTTAAGTGGTATAGAGAAAACATACAAATCTCCTTTTACTATCTCTCTCTACAATGTTCCATCCTCTTTGCCTTTACCATCTGCTTCTTTCAGGCTGCTTCCAGGTGAATGATTGAGGTTATTTTGAATGATTGAGGTTATTTTGATACCAGAATAATTTATTAAACTCATCCATGGATTGTACTTTTTCTTAAAAATGCAGAAATATGGCATACCCATAATGAAAGGTAATACCTTTGGAATAATTTCTGAAACAATTCTTTGGAATTTGTGTTCATTTGCCCCTTAACTGATATCTATAAGAGAAGAGGAAAAGAGAAATGTGTTAGTAAATAAGAATGTATAAAGCACCTATTATTTTTCAGCTACTTGCTGAGAATACAAAGACCAAAAACAGTGGCTTCTCGAAGAGCTTTCAATTTTATAGGGAAGACAATGTAAAAACAACTATTTTCAAGCAATGTATAGACAGGATGAATTAGAAATAATCAATAAAGAGCCGAAAATCTTATTAGGAAATATAAACATGTGACTCTGATGATATAGCTAATTTCAAACTTTATGTATTTTAATAATAATATCTACATAACAGCAATTTGAATAAAGACAATATTTTATATCTATGCTCATGAGAGCAGCTTATAAAAGCTGCAACAATATTCCTCACAGAAGCCACCACCAGAATTACTAAGTTCCTTCTTTCCAAGTCTACATTAAGACCATTAAAAAATCTTTAGGTCTAAGTTTTCTCTGACAAGAGGTAATACCCAACGGACCATTTTTTATTAAAGCTTTCTATTTTCAAAACATACGCATGGATAATTTTTCAATATTGACCCTTGCATAGCCTTGTGATTCAAATTTTTCCCTCCTTCCCTTTACCTTCTCCCCTAGATGCCAAGCAATCAAATATATATTATGCCTGTTAAAATATATGTTAAATCCAACATATGTAAAATATTTATATAATTATCTTGCTGTGTGAGAAAAATCAGATCAAAAAGGAAAGAAAATGAATAGAAAACAAAATGCAAGTGAACAACAAAAAGAGTGATAATGCAATGTTGTGATCCACACTCAAGTTCCCACAATCCTCTCTCTGGGTGGATGGCTCTCTTCATCATGAGATCATTGAAAGTGGCCTCAACCATCTCATTGTTGGAAAGAGTCACATCCATCAGATTTGATCTTTGTATGATACTATTGTTGCCATATACAATGATCTCCTGGTTCTGCTCATTTCACTTCACATCAGTTCATGTAAATCTCTCCAGGGCTCTCTAAAATCATCTTGCTGATCATTTATTATAGAAAAATAAGATAGATTCCATAAGATTCACATACCATAACTTATTCAGCCATTTCCCAGCTGATGGATATCCACTATCTTCCAGTATATGGACATTATGAAAAGGGCTGTCGCAAATATTTTTGCGCATGTGGGTCTCCTTCCCCCAAGGCCAAATCTTTAATCTTTAATCTTAGATTTTATTTTCCAAGAGGATGTAGATAAATTAGTCATTGGGAACATTAAATAAGAATTATAATATTTTTCCCTTGAAAGTTTAAAATCAATAAAACTTACTTTAGCACTCTTTTAAAATTTCTGTTATTTTGTTATCTAATGAACAAAGAGCAATCCTTACAGTCTTAGTAGATCAACAAATTTAGCAATGCAATGAACTAAATTTTAGATCATATATATCAGTGAAAATGAATGGGAAAACATTCAGACTTGGAATATCTCTCTGGTAAGATGTATCTTATGTCAAAAATCTGTTTAATGTGCAGAGACGAGAGGAAGGTGTATATTTAAAATATACAATCATGTAATCAAACCCAAGAAACAAAACAAGGAAGTATGGTGAAGAGATTTTGAATGAAAATCTACACAAAAAGAATCAGAAGCAATTTTGGTGTTGGAGTCTACTGCAGATCATCTGGAAAGAAGCAGGCAAAAAGCATAGGAAAAATAATAAGTCTATAATAAAGATATGACATAGTAGTAGTTGGAGGGTTTTTCTATGATACAAACACCTATCAAATCCAAAACTGTTGATCATCACATAATTTTGTTGTTACCGTGTACAATGTTTTCTTGGTTTTGCTCACTTTAAGCATCAATCCATGCAAGTCTTTCCACATTTTTCTGAAATCAGCCTGCTCATAATTTCTTTCTCTTTTTTAAGCTTTTTATTTGTAAAAGATATGTATAGGTAATTTCTGTTCCAAATTTTTCCTTCCTTCCCTGCACCCCTCCCACTAGATGGCAGGTAGTCCAATACATGTTAACTATGTAAAAATATATGACAAATGTTATATATGCATACATGTTTATACCATTATCTTGCTGTAGAAGAAAAATCAGATCAACAAGAAAAAAAAACCTGAGAAGGAAAACAAAATGCAAGCAAACACCAACGAAAAGCATGGAAAATCTAAGTTGTGGTCCACACTCAGATCCCACAGGTCTCTCCTGGGTTTATATGGCTTTCTTCATCACTGAACAAATGGAACTGGTTTGAAACATCTCATTGTTGAAGAGAGCCATGTCCATCAGAATTGATCATCATATAGTCTTGCTGTGTATAAATCGTCTCCTGGTTCTGCTCATTTCACTTAGCATAAGTTGATGTAAGTCTCTCCAAGACTCTCTGAAATCACCCTGCTGGTCGTTTCTTACACAACAATAATGTTCCATGGCATTCATATACCATAATTTATTCAGCCATTCTCCAATTCATGGGCATCCATTCAGTTTCCAGTTTCTAACCAACACAAAAAGGGCTGCCACAAACATTGTTGCACATGTGGGTCCCTTTCTCTCTTTTAAGATCTCTTTGGCATATAGGCCCAGTAGAAACAATGCTGGGTCAAAGGGTATCAGAGTTTGATAACTTTTTTGAGCATAGTTCCAAATTGCTCTACAGAATGGCTGGATCCATTCACAGTTCCATCAACAATGTATCAGTGTCCCAATTTTCCTACATCCCCTCCAACATTCATCATTTTCTTCTCTTGTCATCTTAGCCAATCTGAGAGGCATGTAGTGGTATCTCAGAGTTGTCATCAACATTTTTAAAAAACTCTTTCCCTTGACATTCTTGACCTTTTTTTCTTCCAGATGAATATGCTACTATTTTTTCTAAATCTCTAAAATAATTTCTTGGGAGTTTGATTGTTATGGCACTAAATAAGTAGGTTAATTTAGATACTATTTTCATTTTTATTATATTTTCTTGTTCTACCCATGAACACTTGATATTTTTCCAACTCATTAAGACTTTATTTATGTGGAAAGTGTTTTGCAGTTTAGTTTGTTTAGTTCCTGACTTTCTGTTGGCAGAGGATTCCCAAATATTTTATATTATCAACAGTTATTTTTAATGGAATTTCTTTTTCTATCTCTTGCAGCAGAACTCTGTTGTTATGTATAAAAATGCTGATGATTTATGCAGATTTATTTTGTATCTTGCAACTTTGCTAAAGGTGTAAATTATTTCTTATAGTTTATTTTGTTGTTTGTTGTTGATTCTCTAGTATACCATCATATCATCTGCAATGAGTGATAATTTCATTTCCTCATAACCTACTCTAATTCGTTTTCTTTTTGACTTTTTTATTTTTATTTTTTAAATTTTATTTTATTTGCAAAACATGTGTGGGTGATACTTCAACATTAACCCTTACATAGCTTTCTGTTACAAATTTCCCCCCCCCAATTCCCCACCCCTCCCCTAGATGGCAGGATATCCTCTACATGTTAATTATGTTAAAATACTTGACATTTCGAATATATATGTATACATATTTCCAAACTTATCATTGTTGTGCAAGAAAAATCGTATCTACATGAAAAGACTTATGAGATAAAGGAAACACAATGTAAGCAAACATCAATCGAGAGTATTAGAATGTTATATTGTGGTCCACATTTCATATCCCTCTCTCTGGGTGTATATGGCTTTCTTCAGTGAACAATTGGAAGAGGTTTGAAACATTTCATTGTTAAAGAGAGCCATATACCGATCAGAATGGATCGGTATATAGTATTGTTGTTGCCGTATATAATGATCTCCTGGTTCTGCTCATTTCACTCAGAATCAGTTCATATAAGTCTCTCCAAGCCTCTCTGAAATCGTCCTGCTGGTCGTTTCTTACAGAACAATAATATTCCATAATATTTATATACCATAATTTATTCAGCCATTCTCCAATTGAAGGGCATCTATTCAGTTTCCAGTTTCTAGCCACTACAAAAAGGACTGCCACAAGCATTCTTGCACATGGGGGTCCTTTTCCTTCCTTTATGATTTCTTTGGGATATAAGCCCAATAGAAATGCTGCTGGGTCAAAGGGTATGCACAGTTTAATAACTTTTTGAACATAGCTCCAAATTGCTCTCCAGAATGGCTGGATCCGTTCACAGCTCCACCCACAATGCATCAGTGTCTAACATTCATCCTTAATTTTTCCTGTCATTTTAACCAATCTGACAGGTGTGTAGTGGTATCTCAGGGTTGTCTTGATTTGCATTTCTCTGATCAATAGTGATATGGAGCACCTTTTCATATGACTACAAATAGTTTTCATTTCATCATCTGAAATTTCTCAGTTCATATCCTTTATCGATGGGAGAATGGCTTGAATTCTTATAAATATGACACAATTCTCTATATATTTTAGAGATGAGACTTTTTATCAGAACCTTTAAATGTAAAGATGATCTCCCAAATGTAAACATTTTTTTCCCTCCTAATCTTGACTGCATTGGTTTTGTTTGTACAAAAACTTTTTAATTTAATAGTCAGTTATCTATCTGGTTTTTAATTTTGAATTCCAGTTCGTCTTTGGACATAAATTTATTCCATCTCCACAAGTCTGAGAGGTAAACTACATTACATTCCTCTAATTTACTTATACTATCACTCTTTATATCCAGATCATGAACGCATTTAGATCTTATCTTAGTATGTGGTGTTAGATGTCGGTCAATTCCTAATTTCTTCCACAATACTTTCTAATTTTCCCAGCAGTTTTTGTCAAATAGTGAGGACTTATCCCAGAAGGTGGGGTGTTTTGGGTTTATCAAAGACTAAATTGCTATAGTTATTGCCTAGTTTATCTTATGATTCTATCCTATTCCACTGATCGACTACTCTATTTCTTAGCCAGTACCAAATGGTTATGATGACCACTGCTTTATAATATAGTTTTAGATATGGTACAGCTAGTCCACCATCATCAGCCTTTTTTTCATTAATTCTCTTGAAACACTTGACCTTTTGTTCTTCCAAATTAATTTTGCTACTATTTTTTTTCTATATCTGTAAGATAATTGCTTGGGATGTTGATTGTTATGGTGCTAAATAAATATATCCGTTTGGGTAGTATTGTCATTTTTATTATATTTGCTCGGCCTACACATGAGCATTTTATGTTTTTCCAACTGGCTTAGGCCGAATTTAATTGTGTGGAAAGTGTTTTGTAAGTTAAGTCATATAATTCCTGACATTCCCTTGGCAGATAAATTCCCAAATATTTTATACTATCAACAGTTATTTTGAAAGGAATTTCTTTTTGTATCTCTTGCTGCTGAACTTTATTGGTAATAAATAAAAATGCTGATAATTTATGTGGATTTATTTTGTATCCTGCAACTTTGCTAAAGTTGTGAATTGTTTCTAGTAGCTTTTTACATGAGTCTCTAGGGTTCTCCAAGTATACCATTATGTCATCTGCAAAGAGTGATAATTTGATTTCCTCATTACCTACTCCAATTCCTTTAATCTCTTTTTCTTCTCTTACTACCAAAGCTAACATTTCTAAGACAATATTAAACTATAATGGTGACAATGCGCAGCCTTGTTTCACTTCTGATCTTATTGGGAATGGTTCTAGCTTGACTTCATTACATATGATGCTTCCTGAAGGTTTTAAGGAGATACTACTAATCATTTTAAGGAAAAGCCCATTTATTCCTATACTCTCCAGTGTTTTTAATAGGAATGGGTGTTGGATTTTATCAAAGGCTTTTTCTGCATCTATTGAGATAATCATATGCTTTTTGTTAGTTTGGTTAT
>JAJPUD010028927.1:4098-14281 GCA_023553655.1 Myrmecobius fasciatus
AATAACAGAAGTCATCTCCTTTCAACATAGGAGTAAAACAGGTTGTAATAACTGATTCTCTGATGTATAAATTATAATCTGTTTCTAATAAACCATTTGCTAATTCTGAGACATTGGTATTGAGGAATTTCTTTTTCTTTGTATTCAGTAGCTTTGATTATTGAGAGAACAGTGATTTCAGCATTTGCAGAAATAGTTGCCTGGTTTCGCATCTTCACAGGAGTTGGTTCTCAGAATGAGAGCTGGAAGGGCTGGGCTGGAAATGGGACTGGTGGTAGGAGATAGGAGAGGAAGAAAAAGTGATTATTATTCCCAGGGCTCTTGATCTTACCTGTCTGTCTATGGTAATTTGTCAGCAAATTATAGTGATTTCAAAGAAGACAGACCCATTCTACAGAGTGAGGATTGTACTCTTCAATTATGGCTAACAGGATCAGGCTGGAAGGTAGGCAGGTGTCTTTGGGTGTCCATTTGAAATATTAATAAGATGAAACATTGATGAAGATTTGGAATGATCATGTGTAATTCTAGACTAGGAATAAGATTTTCTTAGATACATATATAGACACACAAACACTACATATATACAGATATATGTATATATCTATATAGACAAGAATTTGAGTCATCTAAGTAGAAATGATATTTGAATCCATGGATACTGATGAAAATCATACAATACAGACTGTTATACAGAGCACAGGTAAAGAACTAATAACAATAGTAGTGGCATTCATATTGTATTTTCTGTGTGCTAGGCATTGTGCTAAGCACTTTATAATTATCTCATTTTATCCTCACAGTTATCCTGCAAAGGAGATGCTATTACTCTCATTTTACAGATGAGGAAACAGGGGTAAATAAATGACTTGTCTAAGGTCATTCAGCTTAAGATTTTTGAGGCAGAATTTGAATTCAGAGCTTCCTGATTTCAAGCCCAGTCCTCTTTACACTAGGGTACCACCTAACTGCCCAGCAAGGGAAACTGAATAAGAGCACATTCCTGCCTTCCAGGGAAGTGGTAATGAAATAGAAGCTTAGAAATTTACAAATTCTAATTGAAATATGAGGTATAAAATCAAAACTCCTGGTCCCCATCCTTTAAGAATTTCTATTCAATAGGCAGAATACAATATGATTACAGATAAGTAATAGAATATAGAATACAGGATATAGAATAAACACAAAGTGATTTAGAGGCCAGAGGAACAGTAAAATTGTAGGTTGGTGACGACAGATGGGGTTGAGGAGAGATCAAGAGAGAACTTCTGGGCTGAACATAAACAGTGGCACTTTATGGGAGCTTTGAAGAGAGCTGTGGTTTGCAAAAAATCAAGTGAGGAAGACATTTATTTCAGGGATTCATTAAGATGTGGGTTAGAATGTTGTATCCAAGGAAGTTTACCAGTTTGACTAGAACTTTGTAAGAGATATAGACAACAACCTCAGTTATTGTTAAACAATTCTCCTTGGTTCACTACCAACTATTTAGAGGATAATTTGATTTCATGATTTTTTTCTTACCACATAACAGTTATATATATATATATATATATATATATGTAGTATTTATTTTAAAAGTTAAAGCAGATTGAAATTTTGGCTTATGAGTTTCAGAAATTTTCATTTTCTCCTTTTAGAAAACCTCTATGTGTTTACAAATACGATTTGAGACTTGCTGCTATAAAGTCTAGTGAAAAAGCATATAATTGAAATCTGTAAGGGAGACCTCTTTGTAGGAGATAAGAGTGCTGCCCTTGGAGTCAGAAAGATCTAATTTCAAGATTTACCTCCAATAATTGACAATTATGTCACTATGAACAAAGTACTTTACTTCTCCCAGTTTCATTTTCCTCAATTGAGAGCAGAAATAATCATAGCACTTACCTGAGAGGATTGTTGTGAAAATCAAATGAGAAATAGTGTAAAATGCTTTATAAAAATTTAAAATGATATGTAAATGGTAGCAATTATTTTCTATAATGAATTTTTAATTTATATGTTGATTTTTAGAATTTTAATCTATAAATTTTAATCTCTATATTATTTGTATTTTTTTGCTTGAAGTTAAGTATACCTTAAAATTTCATTCCCCCTAGATACTCTCTGATTTCTAGGTTTTTTGACCTTGTTCTCGTGATTTTCTCTAACTTTGGATGTACCCCAGTATTCTATTTTTGGACATTTTCAACTGTTATCTTTTAGCACATGATTTTCAGACATATATATCTGGCCCTAGTTTCTACCCTAAGTACCAGTCATACTTTTGAGCACCTGTTTATTCAAACTGAACATCTTATGGATGTTTCAAATTTTACATGCCTGAAATAGAAGCCATTATCCTTTACTCAAAACTCAATCATCTTCTGAATTTTCCTATTATTGTTGAAGGTACCAACATCTTCCCTCAGTACCCAGGCTTTCAACCTTGACATAATACTCAATTTTTTGTTCTCCTTCATCTGACATATCTAATCATTTTCTAAATATCCACTTCCACAACCATCCTGCTAGTTCAGGTTCTCATCCCTGGACTTTTAGCTCCAAATTGGTCTTTCCGCCTCAAGATTTTCCTCACTTTAGATCATTATCAATGCAACTGATAAAGTGATTTTCCCAAAGTACAGATTTGAACATCTTACCCTATTCAATAAACTTCAGTAGTTTCTTTTAATAGTAAATATAAACTCTCCTTTTTGTCCTTTAACAATTTGATTCCTTCCTACCTGTTCAACCTTTTTACTTAGTCGTCTTATATATTACTTCTTTCTGTGTACTTTGTGACTTACCCATAGCAGCCTCCTTACTACTTCTCACACATGATCTTCCATCTTCATGCCTTTTTCCACTTTCATATCCCATCACTAAAATGTTTCACTTAACTTCACCTCTTAGAATGTTTCTTCAAAAGAATAGCAGACTTTGTCTAGTTTTGCCATATGCTAGTGCTTTCCCATCTGAAGTTACCATTTGTCAACTTTCTATCTGGAATGTGATAGGCTAGCTAGATAGAGTATCAGCCCTAGAGTCAGGAAGACCTGAGTTCAAACCCAGATTAGATATGGTTTTGTTGTTGTTGTTGTTGTTGTTGTTGTTGTTGTTGTTGTTGTTGTTGTTGTTTTGCTGAGGCATTTGGGGTTAAGTGACTTGCCCAGGGTCACACAGCTAGGAAGTGTTAAGTGTCTGAGACCAAATTTGAACTCAGGTCCTCCTGATTTCAGGGCTGGTGCTCTATCCATTGTGCCATCTAGCTGCCCCAAGATTAGACACGTAATGTTTTCTAGCTGTGTGGCACTGGGCAAATCACTTAACATCAACTGACTCACAAAAGCAAACACACAGAAAATAGCTTGTATCTGGAATGTGAGTGTCTGTTCTTATTGTCTTCCCTATTACAATAAAAACTTTTTGAGGGCAGAGATACTTTTGCTTTTATCTTTGTACTTATAAGAAATAATATAATACCTGGCACATAGTAGGCATTAATTAATGTTTATATAAATGCTTATTAACTGACTGATTAATAACTACCCAATTTTAACAGATCTACGTGATAGATATTATCATTTTATGCCATCACAGTCCAAAATTATACCTAACACTCAACAAATGCTTCACTATTTAATGCCTTCTCTGTGGCATTTTTCTTCCTAGAGTTCTTCTATTAAATGCAAAGATTTAGGCAGAAATGAGTTCAGTCCTTATTCCAAGACTAGATGTCATAAAAAGATGTAATTTTCTCAAAGACATTTATAAAAGTAAATTTAAAAAGCTAAACCTCTATTTTGAGGCAGTTATCACAAAAATGGTCTCTCACAGAGTTTTTGTTTTATTTACACTTTTTTTTTTACTTTTACTTTTCTTCAAGAAAAAAAATTTGGGTAACAAATTTTTTTTCACATTTTCTAATCCTTTTTGTGTTTTTAGAATCAGCTTTTATATATGAAAAGCAGATGAGATTGTGAGTGTCTAAAAACAGAACAATCTAAGTAAACATTGTTACATTTATTTTTCTTTCCTTCTCAGTTTTTCATCTTAGCAAAGTAAGGAATATATATATATATATACTTGGATATAATTCAGTGCCTTCTAGTCCCTAAAACAAAAGAAAAAATAAAGAGAAAAAAAGAGAAATAAGTAGTCCAAATATTTAGAATTCCTACTTCATAACACTTTGTAAGTTTAAAGTTTTGATATTTCTATTGTAAAGATCTCAAGGCATGAATTTTCAATGATAATTGGAGTAATTACTGAAAATCAACCTGCCTTGGTGATGCAGGCTTATCATTTTTGCTACAGAAGCAGGTGGATCATTTGAGTGCAGGAGTTCAGAGTTTCAGTAGGCTAAAGCCAATCAGGTATCCCCTCCAAGTCTGATACCAGTATGGTAAGTATAGGATCATCAGGCTTGCCTTCCTTTTCTATGATGAACTGTTCAAAGTCTGGAAAGAGCTAGTTAAAACTTCCATGCAGATCAGTATTGGGTTGGGGCCCAGTGCTTCCAGCCTGGGTGAGATTGGGAGACATAGTCTAAAAGAAAAGTTAGTCAGAAAGCATTTATTAACCATCTACTGTGTGTGAAGCATTAAGCTAAGCAATGGAAAAGTTTCGATTTTTTTTGATTTTTGAATCATAACCTTTCTTCAGGAAGATACATGTTTAAATTGAAAGAACGTTATTAGTGTTCAGTCATTTCAAAGGGGTTTTCTTGGCAAAAATATAGGAATGGCTTGCCATTTCCTTTTACAGATAAGGAAACTAAAGGAACTTGGCTAAGTTCACACAGTAAGTTCTGAGGCCAGATTTTAACTCAGAAAAATGAGTTTTCTTGACTGCAGGTCCTAGCTCTCTATCCACTCTATCACCTAGTTGTTGTTGTTGTTGTTGTTGTTGTTGTTGTTTTTAAATTAAAGCTTTTTATTTGTATAACATATGTATGGGTAGTTCCCTAGCATTGATCTTTACAAAGCTCTCCATTACAACTTTTACCCCCAGTCCCTTCCCCTCCCCTAGATGGCAGGAAGTCCACTACATGTTAATAATGTAATAATAGTTGACAAGTTGTGTAAGAAAAATCCTATCTACAAGAAAAAAAAGAAAACCAGAGAAAGGCAAAACAATGCAAGCAAACATCAACAGAGGTCATGAAAATGTTACGTTGTGGTCCATATTTCATATCCCTCTCTCTGGGTGTATATGATTTTCTTCAGTGAACAATTGGAACTGGTTTGAGTCAATTCATTGTTGCAGAGAGCCATGGACCTCAGAATTGATCGTCATATAGTATTGTTGTTGCTGTGTATAATGATCTCCTGGTTCTGCTCGTTTCACTCAGCATCAGTTCATGCAAGTCTCTCCAGGCCTCTCTGAAATCGTCCTGCTGGTCGTTTCTTACAGAACAATAATATTCCATAACATTCATAGAACATAATTTATTCAGCCACTCTCCAATTGATGGGCATCCCTTCAGTTTCAAGTTTCTAGCCACTACAAAAAGGGCTGCCACAAACATTCTTGCACATGTGGGTCCCTTTCCTTCCTCTAAGATCTCTTTGGGATATAGGCCCAATAGAAACACTGCTGGGTCAAAGGGTATGCACAGTTTGTAACTTTTTGAGCGTAGCTCCAAATTGCTCTCCAAAATTCCTGGATCCGTTCACAGTTCCACCAACAATGTATTAGTGTCCCAGTTTTCCCACATCCCCTCCAACATTCATCGTTATCTTTTCCTGTCATTTTAGCCAGTCTGACAGGTGTGTAGTGGTACCTCAGAGTTGTCCTAATTTGCATTTCTCTGATCAATAGTGATTTGGAGCAACTTTTCATATGACTAGAGATGGTTTTAATTTCATCATCTGAAAATTGTCTGTTCATATCCCTTGACCACTTATCTATTGAAGAGTGGCTTGAATTCTTATATATATGAGACAATTCTCTATATATTTTAGAAATGAGGCCTTTATCAGAACCATTAAATGTAAAGATGATTTCCCAGTTTGATGCTTCCCTCCTAATCTTGTCTGCATTACTTTTATTTGTACAGAAACTTTTTAACTTAATATAATCAAAAGTATCCATCTGGTGTTCAATTAGGAGTTCCAGATCTTCTTTGGACATAAATTTATTCCATCTGCACATGTCTGAGAGGTAAACTATATTACGTTCCTCTAACTTGCTCACAAATTCATTCTTTATATCTAGGTCTTGAACCCATTTAGATTTTATCTTGGTATGTGGTGTTAGGTATGGGTCAAGCCCTAATTTCTTCCACACTAGTTTCCAATTTTCCCAGCAGTTTTTGCCGCATAGTGAGTACTTATTCCAAAAGCTGGGGTCTTTGGGTTTATCAAACACTAAATTGTTAAGGTTATTGCCTAGATTGTCCTGATAACCTATCCTGTGCCACTGATCGACTGCTCTATTTCTTAGCCAGTACCAAATGGTTTTGATGACCGCTGCTTTATAATATAGTTTTAGATCTGGTACAACAAGGCCACCTTCACCTGCCTTTTTTTTCATTGATCCCCTTGAAATCCTTGACCTTTTGTTCTTCCAAATGAGCTTTGCTACTATTTCTTCTAGATCTGTAAAATAATTTCTTGGGAGTTTGATTGGTATGGCACTAAATTAGTTTGATAGATTAGTTTGGGTAGTATTGTCATTTTTATTATGTTCGCTCTGCCTACCCATGAGCACTTCATGTTTTTCCAATTGATTAGGTCTGATTTTATTTGTGTAGAAAGTGTTTTGTAGTTTAGTTCGTATAGTTCCTGACTTTTCCTTGGCAGATAGATTCCCAAATATTTTATCCTATCATCTGTTATTTGAAATGGAATTTCTTTTTGTATCTCTTGCTGCTGAACTTTGTTGGTAATATATAAAAATGCTGATGATTTATGTGGATTAATTTTGAATCCTGCCACTTTGCTAAAGTTGTGAATTGTTTCTAGTAGTTTTTTAGTTGATTCTCTAGGGTTCTCTAAGTGTACCATCATGTCATCTGCAAAGACTGATAATTTGGTTTCTTCATTACCTACTCTGATTCCTTTTATCTCTTTTTCTTCTCTTATTGCTAAAGCTAACATTTCTAATACAATATTAAATAGTAATGGTGACAGTGGGCAGCCTTGTTTCACTCCTGATCTTATTGGGAATGGTTTTAGTTTGTCTCCACTACATATGATGCTTGCTGATGGTTTTAAATAGATGCTACTGATCATTTTAAGGAAAAGCCCATTTATTCCTATACTCTCTAGTGTTTTTAATAGGAATGGGTGTTGGATTTTATCAAATGCTTTTTCTGCATCTATTGAGATAATCATATGGTTTTTGTTAGTTTGGTTATTAATATAATTAATTATGCTGATAGTTTTCCTAATATTGAACCAGCCCTGCCTCCCTGGTATAAATCCTACTTGGTCATAGTGTACTATCCTGGAGATGACTTTCTGTAATCTCATTGCTAATATCTTATTTAAAATTTTTGCATCAATATTCATTAGGGAAATTGGTCTATAGTTTTCTTTCTCTGTTTTCACCCTACCTGGTTTAGCTATCAGCACCATATCTGTCTCATAGAAGGAATTTGGCAATATACCTTCTGTCCCTATTTTCTCAAATAATTTGTGTAGTATTGGAATTAATAGTTCTTTGAATGTTTGGTAGAATTCACATGTAAATCCATCTGGCCCTGGAGATTTTTTCTTAGGGAGTTGGTTAATAGCTTGTTCTATTTCTTTTTCTAATATGGGGCTATTTACATAATTTATATCCTCTTCTGTTAACCTGGGCAATCTATATTTTTGTAGATATTCCTCCATTTCATTTAGATTATCAAACTTACTGGCATAAAGTTGGGCAAAGTAACTCCTAATTATTGCTCTAATTTCCTCTTCATTGGAGAAACGTTCTCCCTTATCATTCTTGAGGCTAACAATTTGATTTTCTTCTTTCCTTTTTCTTATCAAATTAACTAAAGGCTTATCTATTTTGTTGGTTTTTTCATAGAACCAACTCTTAGTTTTATTTATTAACTCAATAGTTTTCTTATTTTCAATTTTATTAATTTCTCCTTTTACTTTTAGAATTTCCAATTTGGTATTTAATTGAGGGTTTTTAATTTGTTCTTTTTCTAGTTTTTTTTTTTTAATAATAAGCCCAATTGTTGATCTTTTCTTTCTCTATTTTATGCAAGTAAGAGTCTAGAGATATAAAATTGCCCCTTATAACTGCTTTGGCCGTATCACACAAATTTTGGTATGTTGTCTCCTTATTGTCATTCTCCTGGATGAAATTATTGATTATGTCTATGATTTGCTCTTAGACCCATTCGTTCTTCAGGATTAGATTATTTAATTTCCAATTAACTTTTGGTTTATTTTCTCCTGGCCTTATATTGCATGTGATTTTTATTGCATCATGATCTGAAAAAGATGCATTTACTATTTCTGCCTTTCTGCATTTGATTTTGAAGTTTTTATGCCCTAACACATGGTCAATTTTTGTATAGGTTCCATGGAGTACTGAGAAAAAAGTAAATTCCCTACTGTCTCCATTCAACTTTCTCCATAGATCTGTCATACCTAGCTTTTCTAACAATTGGTTTATCTCCCTAGTTTCTTTCTTGTTTATTTTGTGGTTTGATTTATTTAGTTCTGAGAGAGCAAGGTTGAGATCCCCCACTAGTATAGCTTGGCTGTCTATTTCTTCTTGCATCTCTCTTAATTTCTCCCCTAGGAATTTGGATGCTATTGCACTTGGTGCATATATATTTAGTATTGATGTTGCTACATTATCTATGGTACCCTTTAATAAAATATAGTTTCCTTCCTTATCTCTTTTGATTGGATCTATCTTGGCTTTTACTTGATCTGAGATAAGGATTGCTACCCCTGCTTTTTTTTTGTTCACCTGAAGCATAATAGGTTCTGCCCCAGCCTTTTACCTTTATCCTATATGTGTCACTATGTTTTAGATGTGTTTCTTGTAGACAACATATTGTGGGATTCTGGTTTTTAATCCAGTCTGCTATCTGCTTCCGCTTTATGGGAGAGTTCATCCCATTCACATTCACAGTTAGAATAACTAATTCTTTATTTCCTGCCATCTTATTTACCCAAGTTATGTTTTCCCCTTTCCTTTCCCCTTTCTCCCTTCCCCTTTCCTCAGTACTTTGCTTTTGATGACCCCCTCCCCCAAACAATCCACCACCCTTTAGATCCCCTCCCATTTTTTCCAACTCCTTTCCCCTGATTCTTCTATTTTCCCTTCTAATAATTTATCCCTTTCTTTTTCCTCCTTTCCCTCCCACTTCCCTCTAGCAACAGACAGGTTTCTATGTGAAATCAAGGGTGTGATATACACTTTTAGAGCCCAACCTTATGAGAGTAAAATTTACACAATACTCATCTCCCTCCCCTCTTTTTCTCAATTATATTAGGTTTTCTTTGCCTCTTCAAGAGATATTATCTTGTTTTTATCTCCCTTTTTTTTAGATCTTATTTTACCACTTTTTCCCTCTTTTCCCCAGGATGACAACCTTTCCCCCTCTAGTTTTCTTTTTCATATTATCAAAGTAATATCTAGTTAATTATACCCTCAAACTTTAAGTATCCCCATAGTAGAAATAAAGTTCTCAAGAGTCCTTTCCTTTTTACCTTTTTATGCTTCTCTTGAGTTCTGTGTTTGGAGGTCAAATTTTTTGTTCAGATCTGTTCTTTTCATTAGAAATAGGTGAAATTCACCTATATCATTGTATGACCATCTTCTTCCCTGGAGGATAATGCTCATTCTAGCTGGATAGGTTATTCTTGGTTGTAATCCAACTTCCTTTGCCTTTTGGAATATCTGGTTCCGGGCCCTTCGATCCTTCAATGTGGAGGCTGACAAATCGTGTGTGATTCTAATTATTGATCCTTGGTATTTGAATTGTTTCTTTCTAGCTGCTAGCAGAATCTTTTCCTTGGTGCGATAGTCCTGAAATTTAGCCACAATATTCCTTGGGGTTTTAATTTGGGGGTCTCTTTCAGGAGGTGATCGGTGAATTCTTTCAGTGGTTATTTTGCCTTCTGATTCTACAATCTCAGGGCAGTTTTCTTTCAGGATTTCCTGGAAGATAGTGTTTAGATTCTTTTTTTCATCATGGCTTTCAGGAAGTCCAATAATCCTTAAATTGTCTCTCCTA
>JAJPUD010028928.1:0-14281 GCA_023553655.1 Myrmecobius fasciatus
AGGGAAGGAAGGAAGGAAGGAAGGAAGGAAGGAAGGAAGGAAGGAAGGAAGGAAGGAAGGAATATTAGAAAGTATATGGCTCGGCACAGCTAAGTGGTGCAGTGCATAGAGCACCAACCCTGAAGTCAGGAGGACCTGAGTTCAAATGTGGCCTCAGACACTTAATCCTAGCTGTGTGACCCTGGACAAGTCACTTAACCCTAATTGCTTCAGCAAAATAAATAAAGAAAATAAAGAAAAAGTAATAAATAAATAAAATAAAGAGAAAGCATGTGTTCTACTTTTTAATAAGTAGATATTTAAACTTAAGAAACAGAAATGGAAGATGAATAGCAGATTAGAAAACATGTCTACAATTTATTAAAAAAAAAAAGAATAGTTACAAAGCTTTCTCAGTGGTTTATATTGGAAGTATTCATAAATTGCTCACAGTGAGGCATACCTATAATATTCTTGATTGAATTTATATTCTTATTCCTTCCAGTGCTATCTTTAGGAGTAAAAGAAAATGCTCTAGTTGGCCAATACTGTGTAGGTTGTTGCAGAACTTTCAGAAGAGATGAGCTCCTTTGTATCATGACCTCTTCTTTCCACACTGCAGACATGGAAATATTATTTGTAGTTTCCCCAAAAGCTTAAAATAGTTCCATTATAGACTTTAATTCCAGCACTGGACCTTGAAGTTCATGGCTATATAGCTATTTCAGACATATAGCTGTTTAATTTCAACTTCTATCTTTAATTTTCCTGCTGAAAAAAGAAATCTTTGATATCTGTTTAGCAGTAAATTCCATATTCAATGATGAAAAAAGAGTGGAGATAAAAATCAACATTATTCATTCCTCTATGGATGGTAATCTAGCTAAGAGGGAATATTATAAAGTTTCCTTATCCCTTGCTGCATTTTTATTTTATTTTATTTTAAAACTTTTAGCTCTTCTTATCAGCAATTTGAAATTCATTTTCTGGGGGAAAATATACTGCATATATAAGGATATTAAGTTTAATAAGACTGGAAAATATATGACCTGAAGTGAAGATTTTTAACCTTTTCATGTGTGATGGAAGAAGCCTTTGGCAATCTGTTGAAGATTATGGTCTTGTCAGAATAATATTTAAAATGCATATCTAACTTCATGTTCTTTGCCCTCACTATCTCAGTCGCAGACTGGGTTCTATCAGCCCAGAGCATTCCAAGACAAAACTCTGAAGATATGGTGATTTTTTTTTCTCCATTGCCTTGGCTAGAGCCCTGACTAATGATATCTTCTTTCTTAGCAATCCCTGACTAGCACCCTAGTTTTCTTTAACCACTTAACATAAACCTGCTTTCATAAATAAATATTTACTTTAGAAATATAAAGGGAAAACATGTTATTCTATCAGGTCAATATTTTTAAAAATGTTTATCTCATATAATCTTGTTCTTTGGAAGAGTAGACCCAAATATAGTTCTGGTCCAAGAAAGTTCAGGACTGTTCCTTGAGTTCTTCCAAAGTAATTGGATACTGAAGGTTACTCCCCCAATAATGTCTCCATATTCCATTGATCATCAATTCTATGTTAGGTACAAAAACTGACTAAGATTCCAACTTATAGGATGCTGATGAGCCTATTGTACCTCCTCAAACTCTAAAGACTGGGAAGGCTCGATTTCTTCTAAGTAAAATGGAAAAGAAGGAAGGAAAAATCAAGTTTAATTCATTTCTAGGGGAAAATAGGGTTTCAGAGAAGGAAGAAGGATCTTTGGATTTTCCCTTTCCTATATCACATCATCTCTTAGCATTCTCATCTTGAATGCTAAGTATGAGTAGCATAGTATGGATAAAAGAGAATTAAAGAAGAAAGGGTTAAAGGTTCTATGTTTTTTGGATTGCCTTTCTAGTCAGTCAGGGAACATAGCCTTCAGCCAATTATTAGTCATTCAGAACCAGTTATGCAATGTCTCTAGATGCTCCACAGTTACTTTTGGGTTCTTTTCTCCTATCCCATGATTCTCCCATAAATCATCTTCCCAATGTGCTATACCTGGATGGCCTGAATCAGAATAAAAACCTGACTAGTATATGCATCATACAATCAGAATACATAAAAATAAATATGTAAGAATATAAAGAAAAATAATTTCTCTATATCTCAAGTTCATGAACCTTAAGTAAATAACTTTTGTATTAAAATGACATTAAATAGATATAATACGTTCTGTGTGAATTCATTGTATTTAGAAATGTGAGTGGTTTTTTACACACTTGAATTGTGTAGGTAATTGATACATAATAAATGTTTATTGGAGTAGATAAGCACTGTGCATGATTAGTGTGATATACTGAATAGAATGGAGTTCTGTGTGTCGGAATCATCTAAGCTCCAAAATTATACCTGATATTTATCTATCTGGATGATGGTCAAGGCATTTGATTTTTCCCAGGCCTCAGTTTCCTCATCTATAATGTGTGAATTACTATATCTTTAGGATCTACCTTATAATGTTTTTGTAATGCCCAAATAAGTCAATGTAACTAATTTAGTTTGAAATTTTAAAATGCCATATAAAATGTCCAAAAAGTATTAAAGAAGGTTGAAATTTTAATTGCTTAAAAGATTTAGTACAATTTAAATTTTAATTGTTGAAAACTACATTAAGATTTATTAGAAAATCTTATATAAATATAATGATGATTATAGTGATATAGGATTCCTATGATGGCTTTGTGCAAAATACTGGCAACAATCTTTTATTTAACACTGTTCAAAATAATTACTTAATTTATATCATGTAATAATTATATTATTATTATTAATTTACTAAATGACACCAACATGTAAATTATTCAAAAAAGCCTTCTGTTTTGTTTACTTTTCTACCTAGTAAAATAACAAGTACACATTTAAATAAATTTAAAGATTGGAAACTTATTGAATACATTAAATTTATATTTTAATATAAAGTGATTATTTCTTTAAAATTTTGATGAGAAATAAATTTAATGTTCTATCATGAACTACCTTAAATTCTGTTATTTTTTTGACTCTGTTAAAAATATGTAAGTGCCTGATGCCTTTTCTCTTTTATATTTGATGACACCATAAAACCCCATAAATCCATGAAACTCAACCAGTTTCTCATAGATCTTGTTCAGTATTTCCCTGCCTTTCCCCCTTTCCACTAATTGTTCATTTCCTTCCAGGTATAATTCTTAGAATACTGCTATTTCAATCTGCAACCAATCTATAGGAAAAAGATATATATATCCTGAAACATTTTGTTATTTTTTTCAGTCATTTGAGTTATATCCAAATCTTCATGACTTTATTTGGAGTTTTGTTGGCAAAAAAAAATTGGAATAATTTGCTATTTACTTCTGCTCATTTTAGAGAAAAGGAAACTGAGGCAACCAGGGCTAAGTAACTAATCCACATAGATAGTGAGCATCTAAGAGCCAATTTGAATTCAGATCTTTGCAACTCCAGACCCAAAAAGAAATTGAGGGTAAGAGGTATTAACCAACTAAACAAAGATGTATTAAAAATCCACTATATATCAGACACTGGAGTCAAATGATCATACTCCTAGAACTTAAAGATAAATGCATTTCCTTATGGCTTCCTCCTATTTTCCATCAAGTGCCAAGCATAACAAAGTTAATCACTTCTCTTGAAAGACAATCCTTCAAAATACTTGAGGAAAGTTTGTCAAACTCTCTAGAGCCTTCTCCTCTACAAAGTAAACATCACTAGGTCCTTCAATTGGTGCTTAAATGACATTTTTAGATAGATCTTCATCACTGTAATTGGCTCCCTCTAGGTGCTATTCAACCTTATTAATGTCTTTCCTGAAATGTGATTTCCAGATTTAAAAAAAAAAATAGATAAGAAAAGGTTTCACTCGGTTATAATAGAACTAGTGCTAGAACTATACCTCTTTAAATATATATGTGTGTGTGTGTGTGTTATGAAATTAAGAAACAAAACAAGCATTCCATAAAACAAAATGAAGAAAAAAGATTATTGTATATGTAACTGAACCATAAAGTACTCATTTAATTTTCTTTTTTTTTCCTTCCTTGCCTACTCCACCTACAGATGGCTACCATTAGACACAAATACATGCATGTGTCTGCATATACATATATATACACAAATATAAACAAACATATACATACATACATAAATACATATAATATCTAACTTAAGAAAAAAAAATTGAATACAATTTGAGAAAATCTTAGTCCCAAAGTTGGTGATGGGACTGGTTATGGTGGAGATCATGGGAACAAGCTCACAATTTGTATGTTTTATATTTAACAAAAATCTTGAAAACATGGTCTTGATATTAAGGGATGCCAGAGCCAAGATGTCAGAATGAAAGCAGAGACTCATTCCAGTTATCCCCCAAGTTTCTCCAAATATCTTTCAATAATGACTAGTTTTAGAGCATCAGAATCCATGAAAAGATGGAGTGATACACTTTTCTATCTTCTAGAAATCTCAGGCCACATGTAGGGTGGGGGACTGGCAAACAGATGGGAAAAGGGAGATTGCAGGGACCTTTTGGTGGGCACCAAGGCAGTACCCTATTGCTTTGCTTATACTCAGGACTTGATAGCAATAGTGGCTCATGGTACAGGTCATTAGAAGGATCTCTGAAAAGAGCTGCATAAAACCCCTTAAGCTTGGGACACTGCACTCATACCCCTGGGATACAGGGACCTACTTTAACAAAGAGTTAAAAGGTAAGTAATTGGCAGGGGAAATGATCAAGCAATAGAAAAAATAATTCTGACCATAGAAAGTTACTATGATGACTAAAAAGATCAAAATACACACTCAGAAGACAATAACAAAGTCAAAAGTCCTATATCCAAAGCCTCAGAGAAAAAATATTAATTAGTCTCAGGCCATGGAAAAATTACAAGATGGATTTTGAAAATAAAATAAGATGGGCAGAGGAAAATTGAGAAGAGAAATGAGAGTGGTGCTAAATGAAATAAAAAAAGCTAATGAGAAGAAGAATATCTTAAAAAGCAAAATTGACTAAGTGAGAAAGAAGATACAAAAATTCATGGAGGAAAATATTTCCTTGAAAATTATAATTAACCAGTAGTTGGAAGCTAGTGGCTTTATGAGAAATCAAGGAAAAATAAAACAAAACTAAAAGAATTTAAAAAAAAAATAGAAAACAATGTGAAATATCTCCTTGGAAAATCAACTGACCTGGAAAATAGATTCAAGAGAAATCATTTATAAATTATTTGTCTACATGAAAACCATGATTTAATAAGGAGCCAGAAAATTCTTCTTTTAAGTAATTTTCAGGAAAAATTATTCGATATTCTAGAATGAGAGGGTAAAATAGAAATGGAAAGAATGCACTGAAAGAGATGCCAAAATGAAAACTCCTGGGAATATAACAAAATTTGAAAAGTACCAGATAAAGGAGAAAATTTTTCATGTATTTAGAAAGAAATAATTCAAATAAAGTGGAACCATAGTCTGTATTTCCCAAAATTTAATAGTTTCTACAATAAATGATAGGCAGGATTGGAATATGATATGCTGGAGAGCATTTGAGTTAGAATTACAGTCAAGAATCAACTACTCAGCAAAATTGAATATAATTCTCCTGGGGAAAAGGTGAACATTCAAAGAAATAGAGATTTTCAAACATTCCTGATAAAAAGAACAGAGCTGAATGGAAAATTTGTTTTTCAAATTTTCATCTCAAGAGAATTATAAGGAGGTAATCAGGAAAGTGATATCTTGAGGGACTTAACTAAAGGTTATCTATTATCTATTAACTTTCCTTCATGGGAGGCTGATACTTGTAACTTATAAGAACTTTCTCATCATTATGGCAGTTAGAAGGATACATATATACACACACACACACACACACACACACATACACATGGAGGGCAAGAGTTGAATACGAAGGGATAATATTTTAAAAAATAAAATTAAGGGATGAGAAAGTAATTTATTGGCAAAAAATTGAAAGAGTGATGGAATGGTGTAAATATTCTGCCATAAAAGAGGTAAAAAAAAAAGCTTTTATAGTGGAGGGCAAGAGAGAGATGGGAGTGAATGAACTTTCATCAGAATTGGTTCAAAGAGAAATTAACATACACATTCAATATGAAAAATAGGAGAGGAATGGGATATAAAAATGGGGAAAGGAAGCTAAAAGAGGGAAAGGGGGATGGTAAGAAGCAAAAGACATTTGAGGAGGGACAGGAAAAAAGGACAGAGAACAGAATAAATGAGGGGGAAATAAAATGAGCAACAGAAATTATGAAAATGTTAAAGAAAGTTTCTCTGATGAAGGCCTTATTTTTCAAATGTGTAGGGACTGGAGTCAAATTTATTTTTAAAAAAAAAAGTCATTTCCCAATTGATAATTAATCAAAAGAAACAAATTTTGACCAAATAACTATAATCATGCATATCCTTTGACCTAACAATATCATTACTCTGAATAAATCCCAAGAGATTTTATAAAAGGAAAAAAAATCTATATGTACAAAAGTATTTATAGCCACTCTTTTCTCATGATATAGAATTGAAAATTTAGGGTTATTTCCCTCAATTGGGTAATAGAGGAATAAATTGTGGAATGGGATCATGATAGAATATTATCATTTAATAAGAAATGATGAGCAGGATGCTTTCAGAAAAACCTGAAAAGTCATTCATGAACTCAAGCAAAGTGAAATGTACTGTTTACAAAGTAATAGCAATGTTATGGAGAGATCAGCTTTAATGACTTTGCTACTCTCAGCAATACAATGATTCAAAGCTACTTTGAAGAACTTATGAAAAATTCTATCCATACCCAGCGAAAGAACCAATTGTGTGTGAATACATACTTTTCCCTTGAGGGATTTTTTTGGGGGGGTGAGATCTATGCTTTCTTTTACAGCATGACTTCTATGGAGATATTTTAATAACTTCACTTGTGCCTTCTGAATTGGGGGAGGGAGTTGTAGAGGAAGGGAGAAAATCTGAAACTCAATCATTTAAAAAATAAATGTAAAATTTTGTTTTACCTTTAACTGGGGAAAATAAAAAAAATACAAATGAAATTAAAGGATGCCTTCTGGGTGCGGGGATTCTCCTGATAATTTTCAATTCTCTTATATTATTATTTGGTCATTATACTTTCCTCTAGGCCAAGGCAGTTTCTATTTCTTGACCTGTTAATTACTAGCAATCAGTGGCACAGAGCAAACAAAAATCACAATTGAAGACTTCATTGTTGCCTGATACAAAAGTTTTATCCCAACATTATTACTTTTTTTAAAAAACTTAATTAACTACACAAATCTTTCAGAGTTAAGTTTAGTATTTTCTCTCTCTCTTTTCTTCTGTTTGTGTACATGTGAATGTGTGTGATATTGATCAGTTACTTAGCAGAATTAAGCAAAGAAATTGACTGTTTATCTGTTTTAGCACTGAGATGACAGAGCATTATAATTATTCACTTATTCAATTAAGAAATATCCATTGAGAATCTATCATGTGCGAGGGATTGTGCCAGTTTCTGAGAAAAGTAAGATAGCACATGTTCTTGAAAATTGTTGTTTTATAAGTTATTCATTTCTATTTAAGAAATCGTTAATAATTACTTATCCCTGCTGTTGTTCTTCATCCTTTGTTTCTGGGATGTCTTTACTTGAGTTGAAACAGATTTATTAAGTGAGCTAGAGTTGCATAAATCATCAGCCTCACTCTCTCATCTAGAGTCATCAAAGTTCAGTACCAGACAATCTCAAAATAACAAATTATTGTTATCAGTCTATTCCACTGGAAGAAGTCTTCACATGCTAAAGGTAGAAGTTTCTCTAAGTTACTAACAGATTTCACTACTCTCAGTTACCTTCAATTTGGTTTTGTTCCTTTGCTGAGATGGTTTTACTTGGGTATAAAATGAATTGGAAAAGGAAATAACAAAATACTTCAATATCTTTGCCAAGAAAATTTCAAATGGGTTTACAAAGGTTCAAACATGATGAAACAATTCAACAACAACAATTTGTGTAGTACTTGCTATGTACTAAACACTTTCTCATTTCATCTTTACAGTGGCTTTGGGAGATAGATTCTATTATGATCTCCATCTTACAGATGGGGAAACTGAGGCATAAGTGGTTAAGTTATTTATCCAGAGTCAGAAATCTAATAGGAGTCTGAGGTCAGACTTTTCCTGACTTTATACATTACGAAGAAATACAATCATTTCATGATGAAGTATTTTAAATTTGATAGCATTGTTTCCTTGCATTCTAGTCTAGTCCAAAGGGAGAGAACGTTCAGGACCAAACTTTAGTAGCCTTCTTTAAAAGTCTCTTTGTTAGCTGTCAGAATCATAAGAATGAAGCATGACAGTACTAAGAACATTTAAAGGTTAGTATCAAGGGAAGGACTGACGAGTTCTTCTACAAGCATCTTGCTTTTACAGTGGGAATGGCTGATATACCATACCATCCTACCATTCGGTACAAAAATTATGTCTTGATATTTTCCCACTGGAAAAGGCAAACAATAATTTTCAATTTAAACTGAGTTCTAGAGTCAAAAAGTCTAGGTTCACTTACTCTTTGATTTGGGGCAGCTTACTTCATCTTTCCCAGTTTAATTTTTTCTCGTTTTGTGCCAACCAACTCATAGAGTGAACAAAAAAAGTATTTTGCAAAGCATGAATTGCTAGATAAATGTGAATTATCCTATCATTATCACATCAAGATAATGAAAGTTATGGAGTTTGCTAACATTTTGTTTCCAAAAACTTCAAAAATCGAAAGAAATATCAGTATAAACAATCAACTTATTTCTGGTTGCAAGAACACTGCTAGCAAGAAATAATCAATGTAGTTTTGGGAATACTAATCTAATTTACTTTTATGACAAGCACAGATTGGATTGATTAAAAAGAATTTATAAATGAAAAATTGTTCAGTCAAAGAATGATTTATTTCTATTCTAGGTAACTTAGATGTGCAAATAGCAAATGTGATCAAATTTTTGTGTAGGTAGGACTTCTTGGATATAGTATGTGTTTAATAAATTTTTTGAGCTTAATTTTTTGGTATTCAAAGCAGATTTGAATGTTATACTTAGATGGTAATGATCAATGTAATGTCATTTGCACCAGTCCTGGGGAATTGTTGAACATAAACAAAATATGGTATGTGGTTAAACAAATAAATGTACTCTGTAAAATTGATTTGGTTCTGGCCCTAGAATTTTAAGTAGTTAATTCTGCTTTGGAGCTCACTCATGAGATCTAATCTCAATCTCTTTTATTCTCAATCCAAACTGCAAGCCGAATTTTGATATCTCACAGATCCCACCTGGTATTAACCTATATCACAATTAACAAGTCTATGTTAAGTATTACTATATGTAAACTGCTGTATTAGGTGGGACAAGATACGAAGGTGAAAAATGAAAGGCTATGCCATCAAAAAGTTTATATTCTACTTGTCTTTTCCTGGCCATATTAACAAATAACTGGGGTGCTGTTCAGACAAGAATGAAATACAGCAACAATTTTTCAGATGTTACAATAAGAATTCCTTTTTGTATATGGATTACATTAAATGAAATTTCTTTTTTGTCAAATTATATAATTCTTTGTCTAGCACTTTAGGTCAGTATTGATTCCCATAAAGCTGTCCTAGTCTCTTTATCTGCCTCTCTGTCTCTGTGTATATCTCTTTCTCTGTCTCTGGCTATCTCTCTGTCTTTATCTCTCCCTCTCTGACTCTATCTCATGTCTCTGTGTCTCTTTCACTCTCTGTTTCTGTCTCTGTGTCTGTCTGTCTCATCCCCTCCCATACGATTGATAGATAGATATGTGTGTGTGTGTATATATATATATATATAATAGGATGCATATATAAATGTGTGTATACATATTATGTCTTTATTATGTATGTATGTATGTAATGCATTCTATATCTATTTCAGCAAGGTCAATAACAACAAAAACAACAGCAGCAAATTATAATTTATATAGTCATTGTTTAATTTTATGAAACATTTTAAATGATATCTTCTTTGACCCTCACTCCAATAAGTTTTTATGTCTGAAATTGAGAATTTTAGCATAATGAATCCATTGTGCTTTAAGCTCACAAAAACTTTTCACCACTCCAACCTCCTGAGGTAGGTTTTTTTAATTTTTTTTTGTTAAAGCTATTTATTTTCAAAATATATGCATAGATAATTTTCAACATTCACCCTAGCAAAATCTTATGTTCCAAATGTTCCTCTCCCTCCCTTTCCCCTATCCCCTCCCCTTGATGGCAAGTAATCTGATATAATTAAACATGTGCAGTTCTTCTATGCATATTTTCACAATTATCAGCCTGAACAAGAAAAATCAAATTAACAAGAATAAAAATGAGAGAGAAAACAAAATGCAAGCAAACAATAACAACAAAGGTAAAAATGCTCTGTCATGATCCACACTCAGTTCCCTCAGTCCTCTCCCTGGGTGCAGATAGCTCTCTCCATCACAAGATCATTGAAACTGGCCTGAATCACTGAGGTAAGTATTTCAGGGTGATATTATCCCTATTTAGTTTAGTCTTTTTACAATTATATGTAATTCTTTATGATTCCATTTGGGATTTTCTTTTCAGAGATGCTGGATTAGTTTTCCATTTCCTTCTCCAGCTCCAGCTTTTACAGATGATGAAACTTGAGGCAAACACAGATTAAGGGACTTATCCAGGGTCACATATCTAATAATAACAATAAATTTAATAATAATAATAATAATAAACAAATTTAACCAAATCTAAGCCCAAATTTCAACTCATGAAGAGAAATCTTTCTTACTCCAGACTGACACTTCATCTACTATGGCACAGTGACTCGTTTTAAATATGAGGGAATTGAGGATCAGAAAAACTGGGCTTTGTTCATCTTGAATCCTGTCGTTATCACATTTCAGAACTGGGATTGAAACTATAGTATTTACTTACTAAATCTAATGCTCTAGTACATTATTCTGCATGACATTTCAAAGGATCTTGACAAGTTTGAGAAATTGGCCACACACAGGAAAATGAAGTTCAGTAAATGTTATATCAAAAAGAAAGAAAGAAAAGGGAGGGGAAAAAAACAATACAAAGGGAGGATGACAGTATCTGAAATTCACAGAAGCAAACTGGAAATCCTGGGAAATCAATTTAACTTTAGTCAAGAAAAGAACACTAGCTTTGTGTATTATTTCCCTCTGTATTTCCATGCAATATGTTAATATTTATTTAATCTCTTAACTCACCATGCTTACACTAACTTAACACTTCTCTTGTATGAGAAGACACTGAATCTTTGGGCTTATCTAAAAGTTTTCTGTTATATAAAAAATAACAAAATAAAAATAAAATCAAAGGTTTTTTTAAAAAATGTTAAAAGTTCTTGCTATGGATGGCAATGTTTGGTTGTTACTTTGGAATCTGGAGATTGAATATTAGTTTCTTTGTTGTTCTTGTTTTTGTTTTTAATTTCTCACTATTTAGCTGTAAATCCTTGGTAAGTACCTGGCCCTAAATTTAATTCTTTTTTAATTGGAGGGAGGTTATATTCAGTCTTCTCTAACTTCCTCTCTAGCTCATATATTCAATCCTCAGAGTTTTGTTAAGTGCATACTATTTGCTAGACATTGCAGTAATCTATAGGAAATGTTTAAGCCATTAAAAAGCTTAGATTGCATCATAAATAAATATCCTTTATATTTCATTTAAGACCTAGAGTAAAGTGAAGGACAGCTGACATGCTTCTCTTCTTCACTTTCTAACCCCAGACTTAACATTTCTTTTTCATCCTCTCTTATTTCATTTTATTTCTTGAAGAAAAAATGAAGGATCACCTGAGCTAAATGGAAGATATGGAGAGAGGCAATTAGTCTACTCAATTATGGATAAAATAGGGCTGCTTTAGAAAACTTCCTTTGATTTTCCCCCATCGTCTCTTTCTTTCTTTGTGTCTATATCCAATATTTCTGTCACTGCTCCTGTGTCTGTCTTCTTTTCTCTCTGTGTGTCTGTCTCTCTCTCTCTGCCTCTGTCTGTCTCTCTGTCTTTCTCTCTGTGTGTGTCTCTCTCTCTGTCTCTGTCTCTCTGTCTATGTCTCTTTCTCTCTCTCTCTTCGTCTCTGTCTCTGTCTCTGTATGTATGTATGTGTGTGTCTCTCTCCCTACCTGTCCCCCAATTTCCTTCCCATCCTTCTACCCTCTGGTTGTTATTTTTATTGATAATGTTGACAGACAGAAGCAGAGTTGAGACAGGTCATCATCCATAAATACAGGCTTGATTTTTATTGAACTTCTTATTTTATTTTCAACTTCATCTAGCAGGAAGAGAGAAAATCCAAAGACTTCCCATTAATCCTTAACCCACCAAAGACCACAAAATAGATTTATGTGTTCTATCTACAGAATACATTGGATGACGCTAGAAAACAAAAAAAGAGAATAAAATGTCTATAACATTTGACCCAAAGATAACATTGATGACATATACCCTAAATTGAATATACAGAATAGTAACTCATCATTTGAAAGCTTTCTGAACAAATTGAAGTGTATGGATGCAATTCCCATGAGAAACCCAGCATATGACAAATTCAGAAAAATTGGGCAAGAATTCTAAGCGCTGATATAAAAGACTGAACCAGAAAAACATTTTAAACAATGGCCACAAAAATATAAATGGAAAAACAAAAGAAAACCTAAGTGGTATACAATTTTAATGACCAAACTTGGCACTAGGATGGAATTGGTAAAATTTTCTCTCCAATTAAGAGTTAGGGAATTATGGATATGCAATCATGTCAAACATTTTCCAACTTCAATTAATGCATTTATTAGCTTTTGACACCTTCTTTATTTTAAAATTTATTAAATGTTATTTGCTATATAGAAGAATGAAAGGATTATGTTTTTAAATTAAAGTGATTTGAAAATAAAAAAGTCTCAATCAATTTTCAGATGTAAGCAATATAAAATATATACATTCTATATATATGTGTGTTTGTGTGTGTATGTGTGCATGTGTGTGTGAGTGTGTGTGTGTGTGTAATTTATTATATGTATGTGGAAAGAGAAATAAGGAAGAAGAGAAACAGGGACAGAAAGGGAAAAAGTGACAGAGAGCCAGAGAGAGAAAGAGACAGAGACAGAGACAGAGAGAGAGAGAGACAGAATATTTGAAGAGGAGTAAGAACATAAGAATTATTACAGTATTGTGGTTTTAAGCATGAAACTATGAATATCTTATGTGCAACTTGCTCATTCTTCTTAAATATGTAATAAAGATATAATGTAATTTCCTTTTATTTCCCTTTCTCCACAAGTCACATATTCCAGTCCTAAAGATGACTTATTGTGAGTTAGATTTGATAGAAAAAAAAATGAAAAAGGGGGTGGAGCCATGGTGGCGGAGATCAGACAGGAGTCTCTGTAACCTCCTCTAACCTTCCCTCAAACCAACAACATATGAAGCCTCTAGACTGATTTTGAAGCAAAAAAATCCACAATATCTTGAGGACAACACGATTCTAGAAGAAGATACTCTGGAAGAACTTCAAAACAGGTCTGTCTTAATTGGGCAGGGGGGTAGTCTGCTGAACCCAGACTAAAGCACAGGGAGACCAGGGCAGGGAGCTGGAGCAGGGAGCTGGAACAGGAGTCGGAACAGGAGTGGGAGCTTTGTGCTTTTCACACACCTGGGAATCTTCTGGGGGCCTCTTGGGCCAATCTGTCCTGATTGTGGGCAGGTGGTTTGGAGGGTCTGCCTTTTGTGGGGGGTAGATTGTGAACCACTGAACCCATGATGAGCATCTACCTAGGCTAGACAGCACCCTAGGGCGATAAATCAGTAGGACTGATCAGCACCTGAAATAATTCAATCAGCAGAACTGCCCAGTTCCTGAAATAACTCAATCAGCAGAACTGCCCCAGGGCAAATTAAAGCAGCTGTCCCACCATTGCCTTAAACAGACCTCATAACTTTAAAAGAAATGAATAAAAAACCAAAAAGAGCTCTCACCACAGACAACTTTTATGGAGAGAGGGAAGAACAGACCTCAAATCCTGAGGCCCCTAAAGGTAAAGCAACTCCAGAAAAAGCCCCAAAGAGAGACACAAACTGGACTCCATGTCACAAGGCTTTTTTGAAGATTACATAAAGGATCTTAAAAGAGAGTTAGAAGAAACATGGGGAAACAAAATGAGATCACTGCAAAATAAAATAGAAAAAATGGAAAAAGA
>JAJPUD010028929.1:588-14281 GCA_023553655.1 Myrmecobius fasciatus
AAAGTGTTAAGTGTCTGAGACCAGATTTGAACTCAGGTCCTCCTGAGCACCAGGGCTGGTGCTCTATCCACTGTACCAAACAAGCTACCCCAACCTTTTTTTTAAACATATAGATTTGCAACCTGAAATATATTTTCAACTCTTCACTTTTATTCCCTTTCTCCTCAATCTAATCAGTTGCTAAGTATTGTTACTTCCACTTCCACAACATATCTTAGATTTTGCGGTCACCAACATTTTGCCTGCACTATTTCAGTTGCCTCCTAATTGATTTCCTGCTACTCTTTCCAAATTGTTCTCCCTACAGGTATCACACTGATGTTTCTAAAGCACGGGTTTGATCATGTCATTCCCCTTCTGCAGAATCTTTAGAGATTCCCTATAGCTTCTAGGAGGCAGCTAGATGGAAGAAGCAGCACCTGAAGTTAGGAAGACCCTTATCACAACTGGTCTCAGATACTAGCTGTGACCTTCAGCAAGTGACTTAACTTTGATTGCCTTGGTTTCCTCATATGTAAAATTACCAGACAAGGAAATAGCAAACCACTCCAGTATCTTTGCCAAGAAAACTCCTATTGGAGTCACAAAGAGCAGAATATGACTCAACAACAATTGCCTTGAGGATAAAATGCAAACATTTGTTTGACATTTTAAGTCCTTCACAAGCTGGCTCCAACATTCTTTTCCATGTAGAATATTTATCGTTCTCCTTCTTTCCTTCTAATGTCAAACAAATGAACCTACTTCCATTCTGCATAAATGATGCTCTACTTCCACCTCCGTGCCTTTGTACAGACCATTCTCCAAGCATGAAATTTCTTCCATTCTCACCTCAAAAATCCTACATTTCTACCACTAACTGGGTTAAAGTTTGTAGTTTCTTTTCATTTATTTCCCACCCGAGGAAACGACCACATGTCTCTCACATGTTCATAATTGAATCTTTCTGTGGTTGAAGATAAATATTGGTACCACATTTTATTTGTTCTTTCAGTTCTCATCATTCCCTAGCCTACTAGAATCCTGGGCTGTATTAATTGTTGTGAAGTTTAGCTAAGCTTTAAGAAGATATCTGGGGAAGGACAGACATGGAGATATTCACCATGCATTTATGCCCTCATAGTCTTGGTATACTTAACACCATCTTATGTGAGTGTAGTATTTTATGGCTTTCAAGATATTTTAATAGCAATAATAGCTTATGTTTATGTAGTATTTTAAGGTTCACAAAGTGCTACATACTTATTATCACATTTGATCCTCACAGAAATAATGGAGTAACTCCTATTATTATCACCATGTTACTAAGGAAGGGGAGGTTCTGGAGATGACATGATTTGCCCAATGACACTCAGTTGGTACATGCCAGAAGTAGGATTTGACTTTAATCTTACTGACTTCAGAGGGAAGCAGAATGGTTAGACAGTGTGCCTTGCAAGAGGGATATATTTAGGCTAAAGTCTCACCTTGGACATTACTGCCTTTGTGATCCTAAGGAAGTCACATTATCTCTCCATGGTTTCAACTGATTTTTCAGGCTATAAATTGCAGAGAATGTGCATTGGAAGAATTTCCCTTATCTTGGTGTTCCTTATACCAGTGAAATTACAAGTCCAGTCCCTATCCCCAAAACTTCCTCACTCCATTGATCCCCAAACCTTCCTTACTCCTTATCCCAATCTTCATTCTGGATCAGTCAATGAGTAGCTAGTCCATCTACATCTATCTGAAGCAAGTCTTAACAACACTCAGAGCACCCTTCAATAAAACCCAGGGTAAATTTATACATCTTGACTCAGTAGGAGAAACTTAACTGCTCCTTTAACTAACATATCTCTAGTTGCATGCTGCATTACAATATATTCAAATTGAGCCTTTTATTTTACTAACCCAGCTTTTGATTTAGTGTGTGCTCACCTTCAGTTAATCAGAAATCTGGCTACAGTATAGACATCTTTTCTGTATACTGCTCCATTTTTACATTAAGGAACAGGAAAGAGACAATCAAATTCTGTTTTCTATTAAATGCTTGTAAAAACAACTTGAAAAGAGCACCAGCCCTGAAGTCAGGAGGACCTGAGTTCAAATTTGGTCTCAGACAAATTGTGTGACCCTAGGCAAGTCACTTAACCCCAATTGCCTCAGCAAAACAAACAAACAAAACAAAAAAAAAAAACAAAAACAAAAACAAAAAAACAACTTGAAGGCAAAAAAAATCTGAGGATTGCAATGTCATTAAGTCACTTCCTCAATGAAGTAGAATTTCTTCCACCCATCTAATGGAGGTATAAGACTAACTATGATTTGACAAAACTATAGAACTATAGATCTTTAGACCTTTAGAGTTGGAAAGGACCTCAGAAGATCTAATCCAAAGGTTATCAAAGAGTTTTATGCTCCTGACAAGATATTATTATGTTAGAGTTCCATGAGGAATAATAGCATACTTCAGGAGAGTTGCATGCAAATTGGAAGTTTTAATTTCCATACAATTATTGACTCATCACATAATGAAGTAAATAAATGTTTATGAACACTCAGCACAGTGCCCAAGATATAGCAAGTGATTAATAAATGCACCTAGACAAGACCAGCACATTGCTGGGACACAGACTTTTTGAGAATCCCTGATTGGATCCAAGCCCTTAATTTTGCTAAAAAACTGCCCTCTGATATTATTACTTTGCCCCCAAAATTTCAGATAATATTTACAAGATTCTTGAATAAGGAAAATATATCTTAAAATATAGACTTAGCATGCACAATGGATGGAGAATTGGATTTGGATTCAGGAAGATGCATTCATTTTCATGAGTTCAAATTAACCTCTGACTCTTAATAGTTGTGTGACTCTGGACCAGTCATTTAACCCTATTTGCCTCACTTCCTCAGCTGTAAAATGAGCTAAAGAAGAAAATGACAAAGTATATTTTCCAAGAAAACCCCGAAAGGGGCCATGAAGTGTAAGACACCTGAAAAATTGAACAAGTTAACATTTCCAGAATTGAGCAACCAAATGAATATCCCATTCCTTCTGGACCATTCCTCATATTTCTAAGGTTAAAGAAAGGTATTTCTGGGGCAGCTAGGTGGCACAATGGATAAGAGCACCAGCCCTGAAGTCAGCATGACCTGAGTTCAAATCTGGTCTCAGACACTTAATACTGTCCTGGCTGTGTGACCCTGGGCAAATCACTTAACCCCAATAGCCTCAGCAAAAAAAAAATTAAAATAAAATAATAAAATAAAATAAATTAAAGAAAGGTACTTCCTTACTCCCACTGCTTCTGAGAAAAGAATGAATGCTAATCCTAGTCTCTTTGGGTGGGAAATTTGTTTATCACCTTTATGCAGCCACCCCCTAATGAAAGGTCTTTTTCCCCTTTTGTTCTGACTTTATCCCCCATCTTACACTAACTGGATGAACAATGGATAGAGTGCCAGGAGACACAACTATCTAGTAATGGCTCCTGCTCACCTAGATGGCTTTATAAATAGTCCAGTTTTGCTCAAAGTTTTATTGTGTGTTTCCAACTCTCCATTGCTCTTTGACTAGGTATGGCACCAGTTCCTTGATGCACGTGGTTAGACAGTAAAAAAGGAGTGACCTATAGTTATATGAAACTCTCTCTCCAGGTAATCAAAATAATATCTGAATATAGTATGTCTCTTACTCTGCCTGACCTCTCTTTTAAAAGCCAAGACCATGGGCCATATAAAGTATTTAAACTTCATAATCAAGTGAACATCAATGTTCATCTGAAGAGCCTGACTGAAAATACCCAAAATAATTCAAAGCTTGTTAAGGGGAGGAGAGATTTCAGTTCCTCTCAAGGCATATTTGGACAAAGCAACTGAATATGTATTAATGAATTAATTTACTGGATTGCTGAACCAATTGTGTGCCGTAAAGATGGGCAATAGACATCTTTATCCATTTGTTATTTCATGCATGAATTGTTAGACTGATCTCTTTTGAGCAGATTGATCTAATTAAGGAAACCCTACCCTTATTCTGAAACTTAATTCAACCAATACAATATCAACCATGAACAGTAACATCTGGAAGACCTTACCATTTCTAGGAAATTCTTCTACTAGTGATTTTTTTTTGTATTTTTCTCTACAGGCCTTATTTGTTATGATTTTTTTTAAAGTAAACAAAATGAAATTTTATATTTTCTCTTTCAGTCAGGAAAGAATGAACAAAGGGGGGAAGGGAGGGAGGAAAGAAAGAGAGGAAAGGAAAGAAGTGATTCAATTTCAACTTTTTTCCTTCCTTTCTCCTTTTTTTCTCATATTTTCTTTTTCTTCCTCCTTTCCTCCCTTTCTTCTTTGTCCTTTTATTTTATGTCTTTCTTTCCTCTGTCTCTTCCTTTCTTACTCCCTCTCTTCCTTTATTTTTCTTTCTCTTTTCTCTTTTCCTTTTTCTACTCTGCTTCCTTCCTTCCTTCCTTTTTCTCTTTCTTTCTTTTTTTCTCTGACTTTCTTCCTTCCTTCCTTTCCCAATATGTGGAGTTACTTTAAGTATGATTTAACCATGCTTTTAACATGTTCTTATTGAATTGGGTTATAAATGTGCTGGTTAACAACTAGCCCTCCAAGAAAAAAAAATTGCATAGGACATACTTTAAATTTAATCTGCTTTATTAGCATTTTATCTGCCACTTTCTTAAAATGGTGAATAAGCAATAAATTAAGTTCTAATTTGTTGCATTTGCTGCAAATGTGCATATGCTCATATTTAAACTAGATAATTAAATATAATTATTTAATTAATTATAATATAATTAATGATTAACTCTTAGAAGATAGTTCAGGTTTTCTGCAAACTCATTTTCCCTTCCACTGCTTTTTTTCTATTGAAATATTGCTTAAAGTCTTCCACCACTCTCCTCTGTAATTTATTGCAATTAAATTTGAAGTCTAAAATCATAAAATAAGGAGAAACATCACACCTGCACATTAAGAATTTTTCCTTCACAAAAGGATCAAAAGCTCTTTACATGACAAACACCAAACAATATTCCTACAAATTAAATGGATTCTATCCAGACAGAAAATAACTGGTTACTGTTGTAGGAGTTCTTCCACATGAACTAAATATAGTCATGCCATTAACTAGTTATAGCAAAGATTGAAATCAGCTCCACAACAGAAGAAAAATAAAGATTACAAAATTACACTGTGTAATTTTAACACCTCTGACCTTTACACAGAAGTTATGACACCAAAAAAAAAGGAAACAAAAAGAAATGCATAATGAAAGACTTTGATTCTGTTTATCAGTGTTCAAAAACTTCTAAAAAATGAAATCATGTAAAACCATAAGCAAAAGTGAAGGGCAAAAGAATCCGGGAACCACCTCAGCTAGAAAAGAAACTAGAAACTACATCCTTTGGGAAAGACCTATTGTAAAAATATATTATTAATTCCTTAACCTTTATTTTGTAGTAATGTACAACGCAATGATAAGAAGATGCTTTCTTATTTATTTTGGCTCAGAAATTAATTCTGGGATCCTAGACAATTGTGGATTTCTGTGTTTATGTTTTTCTGCCTTGAGAGAAGTTGAAATATAACCAATTAAATTAGAAATTTCATTCAGCTCTTTGTATACTACCTTAAAAATCTTTTAATTCACCCCAGAGTACACAACACAATGAAAGATATGAATAGAAGAACCTTAATAAACACTGACAGAATTGAATTGAATACTTTGCAAAATGATATTGTTTGCACTTATATCTCTTAAACTTGGTTCTCCTATTTACTGAATAAAAATATGTGGCTTCTTTTTCCTATTCCTACTAGTGAGACTCACTGAGGTATTTCCTTTCCTCTTTTCCTTTTAATCTGACTCCCATGTTCAAATATAATTTAGTCTGTGATATCACAGAAAGGGATATTATCTTGAGTATTTTATTGGAAAGTCACAGCAATCATTAAGTAATGTTATCAGCTCCTAAAACTCTCAGACTTTTCCCCTAAGTCAGTGCTATTCTCTTAATGAATAATTTCTCTTTCAAGGATAATCAGCTAGGTTAGACTCAATTCCAGTTGATCTTATACATTGGGTGTGCCTTTTAACATTGACTACAGGCTACAAGAGACAGTGATGAGCTGTTATATTTGATTCAATCTCTGTATAAATTGACCTAGATATGACCCAAAAATAATTGGTGCTGATGATACCCTTTTTTTTCACTGCTTAGAATCTCAGCTAGTATTAGCTGACTTATAATTGTCTCCTCTAAATGGGCATTTCATGTGGAAATTAGATATCCTTTATTACCTAATCAGAATGACTATAGAATACATCAGCAATTCTCCTGGTGATTCACTGGATAACTATTTCAGACACACCTCAAATCTCTTTTTTTAAAAAAATTATTTAGTATTTTATTTTCCCCCAATTATATGTCAAAACAATTTTTAACATTTGTTTTTAAAACTTTTCAGTTTTCCCTTCCTCCTTCTCACCTAGCTCACCCCTACTGAGAAGGAAGTATTAACATAGTTTATACATGACACACCCCAAATCTCTAAGGTGAACCCCAGAGCAACAAATGCTATGCATAAAGGAGAAATTAGGCAATAGAAAACATTCACCCTTGAACTTCCAACTAGGAAGGCATAGCAATCAAAATGTGGGAAGGGTATCAATGGTAATAAGGAAGTATATTTCTGATTTCCACAAGGTCAAATAGAAGTAGTGAAGAGATTTCAATCCAATGGCACTGTGGATCTTCCTTGAATTTGTCTCTTGCTCCCAAGTAACTAAATGTGTTCAGGCAATAAAGATAAGGATCTTCTTGATACCTTTCCATAGGGGAATCATTGTGGTTAAAACAGATGGAAGTTTATGAGCATGGAATATTGCATACACTGTAACATTCAGTTGATGTGTTCCATGGTTTTATGGAACTGCTTCGCTCCCACTCTTTTAGTCTTTGTTATAAACAATAACTATCTGCATTAGGAATTCTAGTTGGAAATGAAGGTGATATAAAAAAAACCAAACTCTTCTAAATTTAAAATTAAAAGAAAAGTTGGCTTGACTTTGAATTGACCATAGGAAAATTCAACCACCATGTAAATTATGTATTAGAAAATGTTGAATTAGCCACCTGACTTGAAAAAGTACATCTCGAAAAATAAATGGGATAGAAAAAGATTTAGAGGAGAGCCCTCAAATATCTGAGGATCCTATGTAGGAAATTAAAAAAAAAGTTTTGGGGGCAGCTAGGTGGCACAGTGGATAGAGCACCAGCCCTGAAAGTCAAAAAGACCTGAGTTCAAATGTGGTCTCAGAAACTTAATATTCCCTAGCTGTGTGACCCTGGGCAAGTCACTTACTCTCTATTGCCTCAGCAAAAATAAATAAATAAATAAATTAGTTTTTACATCAGGAGTGAGTTGTAATTTGATGTGAATGATTCATTCCTGATACATAAACTGTACCATTGACTCACAGTTACAGGTGTAACAAAGTTTGGATTAAAGGTGTTTTGATTAATACCTCAAGCTTCAGGGTCTACCACTTTATGACTAGTCCCCTCGATACATAATGTGATTACTACAGGTCCCTTGGCACCTTGGACAACCTACCCCACCTAATTGGCCACATTTTATACCACAGGCACATTCATTCTAAGAGTATGACTGTGCCTTCCCCTGCTCACCCAATTCCTACACTTCCACTTCAATTCCCTCACCTCATCCTAATGAGGGGAAAGGGAGGATTATAGCATCATTATAGGGACATAAGTCAGAGTTGATGGACACAGGTTGCTTTTCTACAGGCCTGCACCTCACTCCCTCCACTGGATCTCCCCAGAAGTCAGATGTACCATATTTTTCTTTTCATTTGCTCCAACTTGGCCTAAGAGCTCTTTTGTTCTCCTGTTAGACCCTCCCTTCCCAAAGCTTACCCTAAATGTTAGCATTCTGAATAATGACTCTCTAACCAAGATCACTATTTTATGAGGGACCCAATCATGCTTACTTCATTCCCAGCTCAACTTACACTCTGGATGCCCTGACATTCATTAGTAGCCTTGTTCCCATGCAGGTACCCACTTCCTCATCTCCCCTTCCATCCCTCCTTTATGTTTTATCTGTTTCAGTTGTTTTTATCAAGGTTTTTAATGAGGATTAACCCTAAAGATGACTGACAAAAATGTTAACTGTTGTAATAAAATGTTTATAAATACACATATATATAATGTACCCATGGCTTATAATGTTATTATGATTTTTTAAAATCATTTCCTTTTCACCAGACCCTATGGAGCTTGTTTAAAAAAATTATTCCAAAAAAAATTATTCCTCTACATAGATATTAAGTAAAAGAGGGTTTCCCCTTGGTATAGGTTCCAATCCAATTAGAACTTCAATATAGGGATGCTTGAGGAAGTCTCACCAATCTTCTTTATAAATTTTTCTATTAGAATTAAGGATAAGGACTATCTTACTTGCCTGGCACATCATAAGCATGTAATAAATATTTTATTTCTATGTATCTATGAATCCACATATATATGTATATGTGTGTATATCTCCCAGTTGTTTAGAAGAGGCATATATCTAGATCAATGCAAAACACACAAGCATTATGTTAAGCTCTTCAAGGTGAATGAATGATCTCTTCCTCCCATTTTGCAAATTTCCAGTTATCATAAAAATAAGTCGATGAAAATACCAACTTGTCCTTGACTTTACTTGTATTCAGTATTATGTCTTAGTATGGATGAGAGTATACAGCTTTCTGTAGCCCCTCTACTCATCTTATTCAGCTTCCCCACAGACATTTCTAGGTCCATAAATCAATTCATGACAATGAAAAATATAAAATGTCCATAGTTAAAAACAGCACAATTTAATTTTACATATCTTTCTCTTTTTTCTTTCAATCTATTGTTAGGACTGAAGGAGACTTTGAACAAGATTTACATCTGTCAATCTATGCTGAAAGCAGTAATTTTTTCTTATGGACTCATTTTAATTCACAAAGGTGTGGTTGTAGGTTAGGGTAATACCCACAATAGGAACAGGGGCATGAAATAGTTACCAAGGACCTATCTGTATCATAATGCCTAGAGAGATGAGAATAAAACCGATATCTAGATTTAGGACACAGAAAGTTCACACTTGGGTGCTATAATCTGTATGCTAACTTTGGAGGAAGGAAAAGAATTGATGATCCAGTGAAGAGAGTTCTCTGGCTCTAATGACCAAGTTATTTTTTGGACTCCTATCACTTCTCCCAAATTTAGTATATAGTATCTGGAGGCAATTAGGTGGCTCAATGGATAGATCACCAGGCCTTGAATTCAAATCTAGTCCCACATTTACTAATTATGTGACCCTGAATAAGTCCCCTCTACTTGCTTTAATCCACTAGAAAAGGAAATGGCAAGTCATCCCAGTATCTTTACCAAGAAAATCCTACAGATAGAACACCTGTGCTACACTAAGAACAACAGGATTGATCAGTAATGCAGACTGGGTTGGGTCTCATTCAAGTACACCTGATTTATTTTCTACCTTTGGTATAATAGGCAGAGAAGTTTATATGTTGATTTGGGTGGAAAATGAAAGTTTCTAGCACGGGAGTTATCACTCACAGTAGTTTTCATAAAAGGTGAAAAGAAAGTATTTCAGAGCAAGAACAGCTAATTTTGAGAAAGATTAAGTTTTCTCACTTTCTTACTATCTTTTGGAGTTCTATTTCTGTTCCTTGGTTTTTAATTTCTGAGTTGGGATGTTCAAAGGTTTTATTGATAAAGGTTATAATGATCTATCTCTTTCTCCTTTTAGATCTTCCCTTTGAGATTGTTCTGCCTTCTAATTGACCGTGAACTAGCTAGAGGGGATAGTTGTTTGGGATGTATGAACCTTGGTCTGTAAAAACACATGTTTTTGTACTAAGGAAACATGAATATTCATTTTCCTGGGGGTAAAGTTTGGAAGGGTGGAGCTTTCCCAAATAAGACATTTTTGCCACTCCAAAGTTTAAATTGCAAGGTATGACAGATTATTTCAGGTGATATATAGTCAACAGAGGGTTAGATTTGGAGCAGGATACAAATTTTTGACTGGCAGACTTGGACTAGATACTCTTTAACTATTCTATCTTGTGTTTATAGGAATCTTAAAGGGTTTTTTTTTTCTTTCCTCTGAACAAGGTGTTTACTGTAGTTAAAGTGAACTATTCAACCTTTCATGAGTGGACATTTATCTTGCAGTTACCTTGTGGTCCTTAATTAGTCATGCTAATAAAAGAAGCTAAGAAAAATCTCATGGAGTTGGTAAATAGAGAAGGAAGTTTGTGGGAGGGTACATGCTTCAGTACTTGACTGTGTGCATGTCGGTTTCCTCTCTTCCAATATCTGTTAAGTCTTTCCAAATGGAAAATTCATGCTACTGTTACTTTCATTGCTTTCTATGGAAGAAGCTCAACTCATATAAAATGGTAACAATTTTTAATTGGAGGCATTGTGATACAGTACAAAGAACACTGAATTTGGAGGGAGGATTCAGGTTCTATCAAGTTTTAATCAGATTTTAATGAGACCTGGTTCTGCAACAGACTACCTATGTGAAATTGACCAAATTATTTAATTTCTTTATACCTCAGTTTCTTAATATGTGAGATAGCCCAGGTGAGAAAATACAGGACAGCCAAAAATAATTTGGATTTTGAAAGCGTTTATTATCCAGCCAGCGACTGACCTCCCTAGACAGGATAGTAGAGATCAGCCCAGAGCCTGGGTAAAGGCACACTTTTATACACATTTGCCCCTTACTTGGTTACATTTGATGTTAAACATTGACTTCCTACTTACAATAGGGTGATAACAGGATGTGGTCTGGGTCAATGTTAGTCAAACACTTCTCGGACTGTGCTGAGCAAACACTTCTCAGGAAGTCCAAGGCCCCTTGACCCAGAGAGAGGGGGTCCAGTCTTTTGTCCATTTCAATATGTAAATAGGGAAGTTGGATTACGGATAATAAAGGACCTCAAAGTTCTCTTCAAGCTCTAAATCTTAGATTCTGTACCAGGAGTCAAGAGCAGTTGTCACTGCACATGTATTTATAGAAAAAGTTAAAATACTTTCAAATTTAACAAACTTTTTTTGTTGTTTTTGCTTTTTTTTTTTTTTTTGCTGAGGCTATTTGGGTTAAGTGACTTGCCCAGGGTCACACAGCTAGGAAGTATTAAGCATCTGAGGTCAAATTTGAATTCAGGTTCTTCTGACTTTAGGGTTGGTGTTCTATCCACTGCAGCACCTGCCTGCTCCAATCTAACAAACATCTTTGAGCACCTTCTATAGCCCAGCTTCTTAAACTATGAGGCATGATCCCATATGGGATGTCCTGAAACAGAATATGGGATCATCAAACTTTTATCAGTAAGTGTTTGATATGCATACCTATTTTATACCTGGGGCCACATACAAATTTCTTGGGTGAAAAGGGGTCATGAGGGGAAAAAATTTGAAAAGCCTTGCACTATAAGAACTATAGGAACTTGGATTCAGAGTTTGAAAGGATCTTCAAAGTCATCTAGTCCCATCATTTTAGAAATTTTATAGGTGGTAGAAACCACCAGAGAAGCTACACAGTTTAGTAAGCCTAAGAGCCAAGAAGTGCCAAAAATTGCAGGTGATGCAGGAGTTTGAGCACAGGGCCTGGGATCAGGAAAACCCAAATTCTAATCCAGTTTCAGATATGTCATAGCTGTGTGACTCTGAGCAAGTGGCTTAAACTCTACCTGCCTTCATTTCCTTAACTCCAAAATGGGGGCAATAATAGCACCTACCTTGCAAGGATATTGTGAGGATCAAATGATAGATTTTTTTTTTTTTTTGTAAAGCATCTGACTCTTAGTAGGCATTTAATAAATGCTTATTTCCTTTCTCCCTACTATGTGACTGAGCCAGGATCTAAAACTAGGAATTTTTATTCTAAATTGGTAATTCTTTCCATTACACAATACTCTGCTAAGTATTAAGGATATAAAGTTGGGGTAGGAATAGCTCCTGGCATCCAGTAGCTTAATGTTTTCCTGGGATAATAAATTCTTCTTTAAAATAATTGTATGTTGGATGAGAGGGAGCTAAATGGTGGGATTCAGGAATGCTTTTGTTTCCTTTGATTATGTTAACCAAGGATACCTTTGACTGGGCCAATTCTTTCCTGATTCAGTTTTTCTGTGAATAAATGGGGAGGAGCCTTTGATTAGAGGGAAGAAGGAAAGGAAGGGAAGGGAAGGACAGGGAAAGGAAGGGAGGGGAGAGGAGAGGTAAAGGAAGGGGAAAAGGGAAGAAGAAGAAAAAGGGAAGGGGAAGGAAAGGGAGGGAAGGAAAGGGGAGTGAAAGAAAGGGGAGGGAAGGGAAAGGGAGGGAAGATGAAGGAAAAAAGGAAGAGAAAAGGGGGAAAAGGAAGAGAAGGGACGGGGAAGAGGAAGGGAAAGGGGAAGGAGAAGGGAAGAAAAGCGGGAAATGGGGAAGAAAAGGGAAGGGGGAGGGAAAAGGAGGGAAGGAAAGGGAAGGGGAGGGAAAAGAGAAGAGGGGAGGGGAGGGAAAGCAGGAGGAGGGGAGGGAGGGAAGAGAAATAAAGGGAAGGGGGAAAAGGAAGGGAAGGGGAAGAGAAGGGGAAGGAAGGGGAGGAGAAGAAAGGGAAGGGGAGGGAAAGGAGAAAAGGAAGGGAAGGGGAAAAGGGAAGAGAAAGGGGGGAAGGAAAAGAAGAGAAGGGAAGAGAAAAGGGAAAAGGGAGAAGGGAAAGGAAAATGAAGGGAAGGGAGGGGAAGGAGGAAGGGGAAGGGAAGAAAAGGGGAAGAGAAGGCAAGTGGGAAGGGAAAGGAAGGGAAGGAAAGGAGAACAGGAGAGGGGAGGGAAAGAAAGGGAAGGGAAATTAAAGGGAAGGGGAAATTAAAGGGAAGGGGAAAGGAGAAAGGCAAGGGAAAAGAGAAAAGAGAAGGGAGAAGACAAGGGAAGAGAAAAGGGGGAAAGGAAGAGAAGAGAAGGGAAGGGAGAAGGGAAAAAAGGAAAGGGAAAGGAAGGAAAGGGAAGGGAAAAGAATACTTGTGTTTCCCCTTTCCTGATTCTCTAAAGGAACAATGACAGGATTCTCTTTCCTCTAATTTTATTTTATTTTATTATTTATTTTATTAAAGCTTTTTATTTGCATAACATATGTATGGGTAGTTCCTCAACATTGATCTTTACAAAGCTTTCCATCACAAATTATCCCCCCAGTCCCTTCCCCTCCCCTAGATGGCGGGAAGTCCACTACATGTTAATTATATTAAAATATTTGACAAGTCAAATATATCTATACATATTTCCATACTTATCTTGTGCAAGAACAATCGTATCTACATGAACAAAAAATATCTGAGAAAGGAAACCCAATGCAAGCAAACATCAATAGAGATCATGGAAATGTTATGTTGTGGTCCACATTTCATATCCCTCTCTCTGGATGTATATGGCTTTCTTCACTGAACTACCACAATTTTAGAAAGAATTTTCAACTTTATGGAAGTATCAGTCACAGCTGCCTTAGGTTGTATCAAAGGAAACCCTGAGTTTCACTTCTCAGAGTCAATAAACACAGAGAAATGACTCTAACCGGGTGGGGAAGGTATTACTGCTGGTGAGAAGTTTGCAGCAATCATCCTGTC
>JAJPUD010028930.1:0-14278 GCA_023553655.1 Myrmecobius fasciatus
TCCGATGCCCAGGGCACAGGTTCTTGTGATACAGGGACTGGTTTTACATGATAACCATTGCTTTTCCAGAAAGTATTGCTGAGTGTTTGAAATAAAAACCTGGAGCAACACTGTCATTTGTATATAAAATAATCCTGTTCCCAAAAAATCATCGTTTGGATCTGTGATGTCCTGTGAGAGGTTCAGCGGATTGCCCCCATTCTTTTTAAGCTCGTGAAAGGGAACAGTCTTTGGCAGGAAATTGGGAGCTTGAACAATTCCAATATCCTTGAAGTTTGGGGTTGTGATCATGTTAGCCGTAATCATGGTGTCTCCAGCCTGGCCCCTTGGACATGATGTTTGCTAGGCGTCTTTGTGTCCCAAGGGAGTGAAGGAAACAGTCCCGAGCAATCCGCGGGCCGCTCGAGATCAGCAGCAAGAGAGGGAGATTTTTCTTTTAAGAGGTGCGCGAGAGCCCTTGATTGACAGAACAGGCCTCTGTCCCCAGGTCATATACACTGTACACGCCCTCAAACACGTGCAGCGATCATTTCAAAGCACAGTTTGGGGGCAGTCAGTGACAGGAACCAAGGACCCGGCCTCCATCATCCACGTTGGTGGACCTGACGTGTCCCACTGAGGCAGGACCGCTCCCTTTGGATCCACGGGCGCTTTGCCCAGTGACCTGTCACTTTCCTTTGCATTCAGCTCCATTTTTTGGCTTCTAATAAAAACTCCCACCTCGTGACAATCTGCTTCCTCCAGTCCCTTAGACTTCCTTTGCCCCCACTTCACTTTTTTATCACTAGCCTAGGAATTTCTCTTCTGTATTCCAAGCATTCCTTCCCGTTTCTTGGGGCCTGACAAGGAAGCTGAAGGGGGTTCCTCCCCAGGCACATTTTAAGGCTTTGTTCAACTTTTGGATTCTGGTAAAGCAACCGCCTCGAGTGTGTTTTCTCTTTGTGTTGGTATTGAAGGACTCATATTCCAGAAAGTTTCAGCCTTCAGGAGGTCAGGACTATAGAGCTGGGTCAGACCTTCAGTTCCTTGGTGGTCATCGTGTGGATTTAGGGGCCCTCCTGGTGGTGTCTGCCTGGGCCACTTGTGGAGAAGCGTGTTAAGGAGAAAGGACATTAAACCAGCTGCACCAGCTGAGAGACCCTTACCGCAGGGTTCAGTATTCCCATCTCACCTTTCTCTGTTTACCCCCAGCTTCTCACCTGGTGCATAAGTAAGCTGAAAGGATTTTCACACAAACAATATCAGTTCATTTGCACATTAAGATGTTCCTTTAAAATTGAGCTCATGCGAAGCGTGATTATTATTTTTTTTTTGAGGGAGGTGGGGGGTGGAAATTTAAGTATTTATTGAATGCAGATGTAATTGAAAGAAAAAATAAAATCCCATTGGAACCCTGAAGCCGGGTGTGTTGTGTCTCTGGCCTAAAGACTAGGTGGCTCTGGCTCTGACACTTCCGTCAATCTAGGTCCAATCTTGAGGATCCGAACGCATCAAAATAGCAAATCCTTCCTCATCTACAGAGTAAAGATTTCCAGGCAGCAAAGTGATGAAGGAAGCTGAAGAAGAAGGCCTGAGCACTGAGCCAAGGCTTTGAAAGCGCCTTCGGGCCAAATGTTGCCTTTAAAAATCAGAATCCTCCAGACTCTGGAGGAAGTGGAATCCTTCCTGTCCAATAAACTGCCTTGGGAGGGGCACCACGTCGGCCCCTGGGCACCCACCCAGCTGAGGGAGTGCAGGTATAAGCAGTAATGGAGCGTTTAAGTTGGGGACTTCACTCCTGGCGGCCTGAAACGCTTGGGATTTTTATTTTAGGAAGCGGGACTGCAAAGTTGCGGCTGTAGGAGCCACCTTTTCCAGGCATTAGTTTTAAATGGAAGGGTTCTTTGGGATGGAAAATGCAGTGTTTAAGGATACCCAGTGGGGTTCCATCTCCCATGGCTGGGCGTCTTTAATTTATGTACCTATGGCGCACAGAGCCCAAGCCAATGGCTGCCATGGAGAAGAATGGTCCCCCGTACTTGTTTTGGCAAAGGTGAGATCTTTGGCCCAAGTTATGAAAGCATTTGTGGCCTGGCTGGCCCCAGGAGGAGGGCTCTGGGTGTTAAGTATGAGAGAATTGGCCCCAGGCAGGCGGCTCAGGGCCAGAGCAAGCCTGGAGGGCTCCATGGAGAAGGGGCCCACCTCACACTGTCTGACCAGGGGGCTTTCCACTGCTTCCCTGCAGGAGGTATTGGCTCCTTCAGCTCTGAAGAAACTGCAGAATTGGAGTTGGGTTTGGAGGCCAGCTGGTAGCCCCCACCGCCTGTGCCAGCTTCTGAGAGCAGGCGGCTTTCCAGTGTGTGAGAAGAGGCCTGACCTGGGCCTTTCTGTCCCTCACTGCCCCTCCCGGTGCCCCGGGGGCGAGTGCCAGGGATGGGCAGGGACAGGAGCGAGAATCCCAGGCTGACCTCCACCGGCCTTTAGCTGTGGGCCTGGGCAAGTTCCCCGGAGACCCCCTCCAGATTCCCAGTGCAGTCTGGGTCCTCTCGGGCCTTGACAGCTCCGCCCATGCAGGGCACTTGCTAGGAATCACGGGCTCCTCGATCCAAATGTTGTGAAGTTCGGAAGTCAGTGGGCTTGGAGAGGCAGCCCGGCGGGATGGGCATGGTAAAAAGCGGGCTGGCCCGGCCCGGCCCGTCCCGTCCTGGCTGTGTGACCCAAGTGGCGTTGCAGAAAAGGGGCCGACCTGCGTGGGTCGCAAGGAATCCCCCCATCTGTCCCGCGAGCCCCGGGCGTGCGCCTAGCCGAGTCTTCCGAAGGGCCTTTCAGCTTCATGGAGCCGTTTCCCTCAGTGTGGAAAGGCCAAATTAGCTTAGCCACATGTCATCCCAAAGGCCGCATCGTGCTAACACTGGACATGTGCACATTGCATGCTGTTAAACGTGTGAGCGCCCAGCATGGGGGACCGAGGCATCAGAGGCCCGACACGCTCGGCTCCGAGACCCCCGGCTCCCCACATCAGGAGAAGGGTCAGAAGCAAAGCTCCGAGAAAAGTAGGTCCGATAACCGAGGCAGGTGGAGAAGATAAAGATGCCGGCGCTTCTCTGATGAGAGGGAGACAAGTCCGACCCGGGACACAGCGCGCTCAGGCGCCGCCACTCCCCGAGGAGAGAGAGACAGACTTATTCCCAAATGGCGCTCGAGACAGTTCTGGGGAGAGAGCGCCAGCGGCTGGGCTTGGGGAGGGCTCGGAAAAAATCTTCCTATACTGGTCTGAAATGGAATCCAAAGCCTTTGGGTTAAGAAATCTGAACTTTCGGGGCAGCTGGGTGGCACGGTGGATAGAGCATCAGCCCTGAAGTCAGCAGCACTTAACACTTCCTAGCTGTGTGACCCTGGGCAAGTCACTTAACCCCAGTCCCCTAAGGGGGAAAAAAAGAAAAGAAAAGAAAAGAAAAAGAAAGAAAAAAAAAGAGAAAGAAATCTGACTGTCTCGGACGCCTGAGGGAGATTATGCGGCGCCTTCTCCAGAGAGCTCTCCAGGCTTCCCTCGGGGCGTGTCTGTGGCTTGGAATTGGGGGCGTCAGACAATGGCCTGGGGTGCTCAGTCTGTAATGCTGAGGGGCTCACGGGTCTGTACGTTTTGTTTCTGGCACGGAGAAGTTACGCTATTTAATAAAAGAGTTCACGGCTCTCTTGAAGAATAGTCCCATTCTTTTTCTATTAAGGTGGGGGGGAGTGGCCAAGGGAAGGAAGGATTGGGAAGCTTATATAAGTGAGCTCGGGTGACCTTGCTCCTGCTCCTCCCTCCCTCCAGGACAGTTCGTGGGCTAGAAAAGTTGGTGAAATGCTGCCTCCGGTGGGGAGGGATGAAGTAAGGAACTGTGGTACCCATCATTCCCAGGGGTGGGTCCCAATTGCCAGGGTCATCGATCCGAAACCTTGACTAAGAATCCACTATGGCGCAGACATTTGTGTTGGGTGTTGCGGGGGGGCCCCCCCCCAAATAGAAAATAATTCCCATTTATCTGGTTCCCTAGAGTGAGAATACAGAAAACTGGGCCCCACCACTAATACCCAGACTCTGTGACCCAACTCTTGAGGATTAGTCTGTTGAGTGGATTAATTGGGGGGGGGGGAGAAGTTAAGTAAATATTTGGGCCTCCACAAAGAAGAAAAGGGAGCTGTCACTTTAATTAGGTCTTACAAGGATCGATTTTAGGCAAGCTGGAGAAGATGCCAGGCTGGTGTATGGCCCGGTGTCTGCCTCTGCCCAAGGTGGCCACCCTGGCAAGCACCAAAACGGGGATCGTCTCATCAGTGGGGGGCACCCCGTGTGTGGGTGCCGTACCCTGCCCAGCCTGGCCTCCCACCCAGAATTCGCCAAGGAGAGGCTCTTTGCACGCGGCATCATCCCCAGGCTGTCCGGTGCTTTGACCTCCTGTGAGTCCCTGGGGCCTTCCCCCATGGCTCACATCTGAGTTGGGATGAGACAAAGCCGGAAAGCTGAGCAGCCCCTGGGACTACGGGAGCACCCGCCTTTTGCCGTCCGGATTTCCAGAGCCTGGGCCCAGATGCACGAGATCCGGCTGGCAGCGTCTCTTCAAAGTCGTCCCTGTCATCCGCGGCTTTGTTCTTTGGCGTTTCCATCCCTGAGGAAATGCACACCTGATGCTGAGCCTATCCCTGGAGATGTGAAGGACGGATCTGGGGGACTATGGGCACAGGGGGCAGAGCACAGAGCTTGCATCCAGCTGGGTGCTTGGATGAACCACTCAAAGTCTGCCTCAGTGACTCCATCTGCAAAATGGAGAGTTCTAATAGAACCTGCTTTACTTACAGAAGCGCCATGAAGATCGACTGAATATACATAAAGTGCTCCACTTAAAAGTGAGTCACTCAAACTCTGCCTCAGTGACTCCATCTGTGAAATGGAGAGTTCTAATAGAACCTGCCTTACAGAAGCGCCGTGAGGATGGACTGAATATACATAAAGTGCTTCACAAGCGTACAAGCTAGCTATACTAATGATAATTATAAGAGAGCAGAGGGGAGAAGTAGAAACCACCTGATTGGGCAACAGTCCAGATATAGGTTTTACATGTGGATGGCATCGCAGGGACATCACTGAGCGAGAGCGAGACAGAGAGGCAGATTTCATGAGAGAGAATAAGCTTAATTTGAAACATATTGACTTGGAGATGCCTTGAATGCTCCCAAGAGAGGGGAGAGCTGGAGACGGAGGGAAGGATCCAGAGGAGCTGAAATCTCCCTAAAGAATGGCCCAAAGGGCGATTCCCATTACTTATGGTACCGCCTTCGTGTAGTTAGAACAAAATTCGGTAGCGAAAGGGCACTCCGGCCCTTAGTAGCTGCATGACCATGGTGTCATAGGCTTAGGAGTAGGTGGCTCGTAGATGGAGCACCAGGTCTGGAGACAGGAAGACCTAAATTCAAATCCAGCCTCAATACTCATAGCTGTGTGACCCTGAGCAAGTTACTTAACTGCCTCAGTTTGCTTCTCTGTAAAATGAGCTAAGGAAGGAAATAGTAAACCCCTCTGGTTTGCCAAGAAAACATTCAGTGGGATCATGGAGACTGAAACAATGGAATAGCTGTGAGAGCTCAAAGGGAGCTTAAGAGACCCTCAAGTCCACACTTTCATTTTGCAGATGAGGAAATTGAGTCAGAGAAAGGTTAGATGAAGCTGCTCAGCATTCCCCAGGTAGTATGTGTCTGAAGAGGAATTTGAACCCAGAACCTCCTGACCCAATCCACTCTACCAGATTTGTTGCAGCTTTGACACGACCTAGGGTCTGCCCCTTCTCTCATTCTTGACACCCTCTTCTGGTGACTTTTCAGTTATTGTTGCCTCCCAGATCTAGGTGGTCAGCCCTAACCTCTCTTCTGACCCTCATCACCTGAACTACTGCTGTCCCCTTCTGAATGGTCTCCTTGCACCTTCTCTCCCCTCTCCAATTCATCGTCCATATAGCTACTAAAACAAGTCATTGCCTTCCTCTGCCCATCAGCCCCACAAATTCCCATCCTCCATGGGACATTTAAAGCTCTTCCCTCCCGGCCCAATAAGAGCCCCCTCTCCAATCCAGCCTCCCGTCTTGGCTGTTTCTCCCACACCAACATAAAGGTCTCTGGTTTGTGCCAGTGCAGGGAGGGCAGAAAGTCTCGAAGAAAAGGCAACGTGAGAGCTGGTGCCCGACATTTGGAGACCATGCCCTAGAGAGCAAAGCTAGTTGTATGGATAGACATTTCACAGAGGCAGGTAGAGGAAAACCTCCCAAAACAGCTTCAGAGTTGCTCCACGGGGCAGGGAGTCCTCCCGCTCACAGGAGCCTTTAAGCAGTGAGTGGATGACCTCCGGTTAGTCATGTCCTGTCTGGGCTGTCCCAGACCAGGGACTCAGAGAGGGAATCCGCCACTCTGGGATGCCTTAAGATTCCCAAGCAGCGATTGTGGAGGGCAGAGGTACATGGGAGCCACAAAGGTTCTTACAAACAAGTCTCAATAGACCCAGCAGCAGATCCCAGAGGTTTCAATCGTGCTCATCCCTCTGAGATCCTTTCCAACTTTGCAAGGTGGTTTGTGGGTCTCCCCCAGTGAGCTGTGAACTCCTTGAGCCCAGGGAGTGGTTTGGTCTGGGGCCTTTCTTCACCCACCCCACCCTCCCACTCTTAGGCTGGCGCCTGGCAAGGAGGAGCACTCCATAAATGCCCCTTCCCTTGACTTAGCCCGATTCCCCGCATTTCCCAGGATAGCCAACCCCGGGTGAGTGTTTTCCTTCCATTAACTTTCCGACTGACATGTTGTCGCCGAATGTCCCTGTGTAATCAGGCGGCGAGGGCCCCATGTTCCCTTTCTTCGGCTCCCTAATTGTCACCTTCTCCCGCCACATACTGTCTGATTGGCCCCGGGTTTTGATGTTTGATGCCCCACATTGGCCACCGTCCGTCCTCAATGGCCCCGTTCTGGTTCATGTGAAAATCCACCCCCTTTTTTGTGTCCCCCCGTGACAGGATGTTACAATACCATTAGCATTTGCAAAGGGACGCTCTGTGTAAGGGTCCTCCCCAGGGCGGGCTGCTCAGTTTGTGCCGCCCCATTATGCGCCAGACACAAAGAAGGCGGAGGCGGGCCCCAGCCCGCCTTGGGCCCCCGCAGCCGGCCTTGTTCCCTGTCCACAGCCGGGTGCTGAATGGGCTCTGAGGTAGGTAAATGAATGCAGGGTATGGTCGGCGCCCGCTTCCTTTCTGACCTCATCCCTGTACCATTTGTTTCCAGCCTTGTAGGGGGAGAGGAGGACATCGGGGCGCTTTTGTTTCCCATCATTTTCCTGCAGGTTGGGGAGTTAATGGAGACTTTGTCCGGAGGCAGCCGAGCAGAAAGGACACTGTTGCTGCTGTCACGCCTGAGTCAGGCCACCTCGGCGGTGCCGACCCAGAAATGGGCGCAGGAAAGTCGTCCCCCGGACGGCTGCGCCGGATTTTGCTCCGATCTTCAGGCAATTCACGGCGAGGCGAAAGGAGCCTCCGCTTGGTCCCCTCACCCTTTCTGATCGCAGCCACACACCTATGTACATACACACGCTGTTCTCCCAGGTAACCTGGAAGCCCCTTGCAGGCAGAAGCCAGTGTCACCTCAGAAATGAGACTGTTAGCCCTCCAGTCCGAGGACTTTTTGAGCCCCCCTGGCCAAGTTCCTGAAAGAACTAAAGTGGTTCCTTCCATATTCTTTTTTTTTTTCAAAACATCCCAGATGTAGAATTAGAAGGAAAGGCATGAAACAAGATTCCTTCATTTTTACAAATGAACAAATTGAGGCACAAAGAGATCGGGGAGCATGTGTGAGGCAGGATTGGAACTCAAGCCCAGAACCCTTACACAGCACTGACCTATCATGACTACCCTCAGCCAGGTAGACCCGAGTGCCATTTGTTGATCGTGCTGGTCTGTCCTTCAAGATCCGGTGAGGCAGGGGAGAAGCCTTCCCCAGACTCCTAGAGCAAACATTAGCCCGACCGCTGGTTCTCAGGCAGCTCTGAGGAGCCCAGCTGCTGAGCTGCATCTCCTCTGTGCAGGGCAGACAGAGATTGTATGAGTCCCCAGGTGACCCATTCCTCTGCCTAGCACAAAAGTCTGCCTAACTGAAGGCACTATTACAAGACTAAATCTTATTCATTTTCTGTTACACTCTGTCAGCCTCCAACCTTTTGTGCCCCCGACACCGGTGGTTGTGATTACAGTTTAAGGGCAGGAGGATGGCACCCAGCCTGCCAGTCCGGCCCTGATAAAGAACAAGCTAGCTCCAAGAGGATTGTGAGCTCCTGTGACGGTGATTGGCCATCATCATTCCTTAAAAGGAAAAGAAAAATTACAAGAAACTGAGCGTCCGGCTGGCCCATGGCAAGGCAGCCAGAGGATGACTTTTCTCATGGAAAAAGAATGCCTTGAAATAAAGTGATCATTTTCTGGTCCACCAAGAGCTGATTCCTGGGAGGGGAAAGGGTTCAGAAGAATTCCCAAGATCCCAGACTACCTCCATTAACCCTGCCACCAGAGTGAGAAGAGACAAGGGGTATCCTGTGGCTGTCTATACTCTCTGAACATGTTGGGCTGCCCACTGGCTAGAATAAGGCCACATGAAGAGGCTGTGAAGGCTGGTTTAGCCAGAGTTTCTCAAGAAGACTGGAAGGAGAGTGAACTAACTTTACCTAAATATAAGATGTACAATTCAAAGGACCCATCCCCAAGTGTGATGGGACACAGAATCTGCTCTTCCAGGGGAGAGCATCATCACTATGAAGTGGCAGAATGGGTAGATGGATGAATGGGTGAATGGATAGATAGATGGGTGGGTGGGTGGCTGGAAAGATGAATAATAATTGGTTTAGTGCTTCCTATATGCTAAGCACTATAGACATAAAAATAAGCAAAAAGAAAGTCCCTGACTTTAAGGAGCTTGCATTCTACTGGGGGAAAACACTTAGAGGGTCAGAGTTAGAAAATGGAGAGAGGGAAAGAGATGGCTGGAAAGTGGTACCAGAAAGCTGGGATAGGGCAGGATGAGGTAAAAGCACCAAAAACAGGTCTCAGGGGCCATGGGGCAAAACCATGAATCCTGGTGTTAGTAGGGCAGGTGCAGGAAGCAGAATACATAGGATAAACTATGTAAAATGGGTCATGAGCCCTGCTACTTTTGTCCATGTAGGCTAAATGTATGGATCCTCCTGGGCCATGGGTCTGTCTAGAGTGGCCCATGGGGAGGCAAGAACAGACTGGATCTGTTAAGTGCTTAGCCCAGTGCCTGGGACATAGCAGGTGCTATGTCAATGCTTATTCGCTTTTCCATTTAAAGCCCTTCTTGGTCTGGACCCAGTCCATCTTTTCAAGCTTATTGCATGTCACCCTCCTTCAGACACTCCATGCTCTAGCCAGCTTTGTGTCCTTTATTATCTGATTTAATCCACATAACAACCCTCAGAAGTAGGTGTTGTTATCATTCATATTTTATAGATGAAGAAACTGAGGCAGAATGTGAAATGATCTACCCAGGATCAGAAAGCTAATGAATGTCTGAGGCCACATTTGAACTCGCTTCTGGACTCCAGGCCCGCCTCTCTATTCACTGAGCCTTCTAGCAGCTTTAACTGAGATGATTCAGACTGGAGATGGGGGGACCAATTAGATGATTGTAATAGTTTAGATGGGAATTATGTGAGCTAAGAGTAGGGTGGAGGCTGTATGAGAGGGAAGAAGGAAAAGGTGGGAGGGTCAGAGAGGGAGAAATGCCAGGGCTGACATCTGGTTGACACCCAAAGGTGAAGGTGAAGAATCTAGGCTGGTGCCCAGGTAGTAAGCTGGGGTGATTGAAAGGATGATGTGTCCTCGACGGGAAGAGAGGAGAATTGGGGGGGGGCAGGGGAGATGATGAAAATATAGCTGTATGTGTGTATATTTATAATGTAATATGATATATAATAATCTGTATATGTGAAGGGTCCACATTGTTGAGCAAGGGGTTGTTGGGGATGCAGCCACCACTGGTGGCTTTGGAAAGGCTGGTTTCATTTGAGTTACAAGATGGGAAGCCAGTTTATGTAGCTGGCTTTTGGGGGGGGGAAATGGTAAGTAGCATTAGGGAAAGTCAAACCAAGCCAAAAGGGTTTTTAAGGGATGGGTGTGTCTAGGGCAGGACAGAAGGAGACAGTGCAGAGAGATAGAAAGAGAAAATCAGAGGATATATGAGGGAAGGGGTTGACCTTGACCAAGAGAAGAGCTACAGAAATTGTGTCTCCAGAGATGGCAGAATTGAAGAGGGAATTAAGGATGGGTAGTGACTTCCGTTTTCTTGGTAAAGAGATGAGGTCCTCAGAAGAGAGGAGAGAAGGAGGCTGGGGGATAATAGTAGAGGGGATCCAAAGGTCTCCCTCATTAGCCATAAGCCCTTGTCCACCCCCCCCCCATAGTGCAGACCGAAGCTCGGAGGAAACTCGTCCACCCGGCACAACTGAGTCATTTCCTGGACCCCATGAGTAGGAACAGAGATTTGTTGAGATGGGAGTATCCCAGGTCTGATGTTGGGCAAGGTTGGGTCATTTTGGACAGGACCCAGGAGCAAAGAATAAGAATAGAGCTGTGCTGGTTTCCCGGGGTTGTAGAGCTGGGAAATAGAATGAAGGGGTTGAAGGACACAGTGAGGAGGTGGAAGAGGCTCTGGAGAAGGGATTTCAGGATTCTCCATCATGGAAGTACCACCCTTATGGACATCGAGGAGATCAAGGTCATGACCATCCCTAGTATGTCTGTGGTGGGGTGAAGATAAAGGTCTTGAGAGTGGAGGAGGCTGATCAACTGTGGGTTTTGGGGGGAGATGGACATGGAATCTAAGGAGCAGGGTTCAGATCCTGCCCCTGGGACTTTTGTGTGACATTTCACTTTTCTCATCTGTTAGATGAGGGGCTGGACGGAGTGTTCTCTGAAGCCCTTTCCCTCTACGTGTGAGTCTGTAGATCAAAGTCATCGGATGTAAAGGCGAGTGTGGAGGGCAAAGGAAGGCTGGGGACTTCTCAAAGGAGCGCACAGAAAGGCCATCGGGGAGGCAGGGAGCCAAAGCAAAATGGATGCAAAAGCCCCATTGTGCTTCCTTTGGGTCATCCCCGATGGAGACTCCATCAGATAGTCAGCAAGCACTTCCCCTCGGCTCCCTGCTGGTCTTTAAGTCATCCCCATGTCCCTGTTCCCCGATGAATGCTGGTCACTAAGCCTGTCCTGAGCAGCTAATCTCGGGGAGGGAATGAGGAAGACAGGACACTGGGAACGAGCCAAGGAGATGATTCATGTGTCAGGGAAGGGAGAGGGGGGGAGGGAAGAAGGGAGAAAGGGGAAGCCAGAAAGCAGCCCCCTCCCCCTCCGGCTTTGAGTGGGGTCCGGATTTCCCATGAAAAGGATTAGGGGAATATTCATGACTGGAAGTTCAGCAGGTGACACCTGAGGGCTGGCCGCTCATCCCTTGGACAAACAATCCCTCCCTCGGGATTGGGAGGCAGCGGGACCCTCGGTTGCCAGGCTGGCCGTGGGGGGCTTCCCCTGGGCCGGCCCGGCTCGGCCTCCCTTGCCTTCCCCTCCCAGGAGATTGTTCCTCGGGCTGGCCTTTCTGTCCCGAGCAGAAGCCAGACTCCGCTCTTTCATTCCCAAAGGGGGGGGGAGTGCAGTGGGGGAGCGGGGCTGGATCTCGGGACATTACTTGACAAACAGAATGGTATCTTAGCATCGGAGACCCCCCTCAACAAGGGGAAGAAAAGGCCTTTCTCCAGCAGTGAGTGGGGGAGGGGGCGGGGGCTCGGCTTCTCCAAGTTGGTCCTGAAGTGTCTGGGAGAGGAGGCTGGGGGGGGGGGCTCCCTCGGGGCCTGGGCAGATGGAACATGGCATTGGGGGGGGGGCATCTGCAGCCACTCGCTAGCCTTGAAGATCAACACCAATAACCCAACAACTGACCAGTCCATCCCTAAAGAGGGAAGCAGGAATAACTCTTATTTAGTAATAATAACAGCCCTCACCTTCTAGACTGATTGTGAAAAGCGAATGAGATCCTAGGGACCCAAAGGGAGGGTCCCACAGGGAGGGTCCCACAGGGAGGGTCGGGAACTAGTATTATTATTGTCTGAGAGAATACAACTTCCTTCCTCCTTCCTCTGCCATGGCAGGACTGCCTGGGGCTGCAGCAAGAGCCCTTCCCCCCCACCCTCCCACCTCCCCACCCCTGTGTTTGACCAGGGATTTTTGCTCAGAGAGGAAGCAGAGCGGACAAACTAGCTTCTAAACCCTGATTAAGCTCATTGAGCTCTTGTTATTGTCACCGGCAAAATCACTGTTTCCAGATACCCCAAAGAAGCACACAGAAGAGAGCCCCCACCCCATCATCCCTAGGCAGTCGGGACCCTCGGGGAAAGTCCCCCTCCTTTGCCCATCTGTTAACAGCCTCTGCTGGCTTGCCAGGACGGGCCCAATCCCTTCCCAAGTTGTTTGGGGAGGGGCAGTGGCTGGTGCTGAGGGCAGCATGAAGACCCCCGCCCGGCTGTCCCTAACACCTTCCACCAAGGACACTGGGGGGTCCGTCCCTGCAGATGTGAGCGGGACTGCCGGCCGGGCCGGTCAATCCGGTCTTCTCCTAATTGATGAAGTGAAGTCAACAGAGCGAGCCGGGCCGGCTGGCCCTCAGCTTGGCAAATATTGAGCCAAGTCTTCAGGACTGCGCACGAGACGGTGGCTTTGTGCCCTTTGTCGCCATGAAGTGCAGCCCTCTGTGCACACAAGGGAGGCTGTGATCTGGAGCCCGACGTGTTTACTCGGCCAATATAAGCCGATGGCCAGCTCTCCCAAGGCCCACGTGCTCCCCTGGCCTCCTGACTCCCTGTGGCCACTGAAACAACCCCTTCTTCTCTTCTCCTCAATATTCTGTTGGCACATTTTGGGGTTTGGGGGGGAAATAGGTCCTGGCTGTATTAGTAGGGAGCAGGACCCAACCTCTAGGGAACTCCCATTCAGGACATCACCTCCTCAGTCCTTGTCGTCAGAAGGTGTCAGAAGCAGGGCTAGGCAGCCACAGCTGGCCCTCCTATAATGATGCAGGTGATCGCAGAGTTGTCCCAGTGTCCCCTTCTCCAATGCTAGCGATGGTCAGTGGCTCGCCAGCCCCAGAGTCTGAGGCAGGAGGGTGACAGCAGCTTCCACAGTGACCCCAAGAATGAGATTCTTCACAAGGTGCCCTTTCTTTTCCCCTCCCAACACAGCCCAGGGATGGCAGGGGCCATGCTCCTGCGACTCAACTAGCCTTTAAAATAGCCCAAAATGTCCTGGTGGACAGTGGCAATGCAATCGAAATCCTAATGAGACGGCTGAGGGTCTGCAGCCCGGCGCCCAACGTGAGACTTTCCCGTTCAACTGATGCCTTTGACAGGATTGAGGGGTTCTTGGTTTCCTGAGCTGCCCCCAAACCTAAAACCTTCAGTGGGGGGTGGAATCACCCATGGACTCTTATCTGCAGGAGGAAATCTGGACCTCCTGATCCTCCAGCAAGAGCCAGAGAGGAACCTCTCAAATCAAGGGGGCCCAAGGACTCTCACCCTGAAGTCCATGAGCTTTTAAACATATGTGTGACTATTTCAATATAATTGGTTCTATTTATGGTCCCGTGGGCCTACTGTGTGCCTTGAAAAACCTTATTAAGTGTAAACCGAACAAAAGCAAATGGCTCCAAAGTTGTGCACGAGGAGGTTGGCAGGGAGGAAACAAGGAGATGGTGCTTGAGGGGGAGGAAGGTGGCTCTGTGAGCTGGCACTCAGGAGAGAGCCTGGTCCGGGAGCCGGGGGATGGAGCATCGTCTAAGGGAAGAGCAGGAAGCAGACCATGGAGATGGGACCACCGACTGTGGGGATGGGGACGTTGGAACCTGGTGAGGGCAGGCTGGGAGGGACTAAAAGTGGTTTATAGAAGCTACACGGGACATGGACTAGAGAAATAAGGGCCACGATGAAGGGAATGGTCAAAGGAAGGAAGAGAGGCAGAGACAGACTGACAGAGACAGAGATAAGGCCACTGAGGGGTGGACGGAGCCTTGAAGTCTAACCCCTTCCTTTTGCGACTGAGAAAACTGCAGCCTGAGAGAGGCTAAGTGATTCCTCCTAAGTCCCATAGCCTGGAAGCAGCAGACTTCGCTCCCGGTCCTCCAGCGCCCTGCCAGCTCCCTGCCCACCCGGTCCTCCAGCTCCCTGCCCACCCGGTCC
>JAJPUD010028931.1:0-14277 GCA_023553655.1 Myrmecobius fasciatus
CCCCCCGATGGCTTTCGTCTTCCTGAACCCCTCGCTCACCAAGGCAATCAAGGGTTGAAATGGGCTTTGCTGCCAGCTCTGAGTTAATCGATCAATCGATGAGAACTGCCCGAGCTCGCTTTTGACGTCTCCTGTTGACTCCGCCCATGACAGTGGGAACATCTGGGCCTGAATCCCAGATCTGCCGACTACCTGTGCAACTTTGGGAACGTCGTCTTGCCTCCCCTGGTCTCTGCTTCCTTTTCTGCCAGATGGGGAGATTGCCCTGGTGGCCTCTGCAGTCCCTTCCCCCTCCAGATCCTTTGACCGTTGAGCCAGTTGAAGGGCGCCAGAGGGACGAGGGAAGGCGTTCTGGTCCGACTGAGTCTTGATGAGTTGGATTCAAAGAGGCCTGAGGGAGACGGGAAGGAGTGAACCTCAGGGAAGGCAAGCCCAGCTTCCCAAGGGCCAGAAAGGGCTTTGAAGGCTGCCTGGTCCAGTCCGTATGAGATAGCAGATGTCATCCCACGTGGAGCCTCACAACACCCCAAGAAAGGGATTGTTCACCCTTCACAAGAGAGAAACTGAAGCTCAAGCTCCTCTACCTTGGAGGAGAGATTTGAACTCAGGTCTTCCTCCTTCCAAATCCAACATGTCGCCTCAGTTATAAAATAAGGTTAAAAAAAAACTAAGACGTGCAGAAGAGATACTCATGGACAACTGAACAACCGCCTTGTCTTCTGTGTTATTGTAATATTTGTGTCTGTGAAGTTCAAGATTTAAAAAAAACCAAGAAGCTTCAGCCCAGTGACCTCCCTAATATAGAAGGCCACGGGCTGGTTCAGCTGTCACTGGGGGACAAGCTTTCAGACTTTAGTTAAGCTGAGGGATGCTGGGAGTGGTGAGCCAGTTAGCTGGGCAGCTAGGTCACAGCCTGGCTCTGGAAAACCAGGCACAGTAGCTCGGATTCAATGAGGCTGGCCATAGGGAGCCATGGAAAATGTCTCTTCCAGGGAGTGAGGAGTGAGAGGATGACAGATTTTAAAAAGATGAGACAACTGAGGCTCACAAGAGTGATGGGAGCAGAGAGGGACTTCAGAAGGAGGTCTGCGGATCAACTAGTTCACTTTGGATGCAGTTTTAATCCCTATTCTGCTTCCCCGGCCACCATTAGTCAAAGCTTCTGCCCAGGGGAAATATGGATAGTATTCAGTGGTTGACATCAATCTGACCGCCCGGCCACGTCTGACACTAACAGTCCGGGAGAAGTCTCCAGGGAGAATGTACAACTGTGAAGCGGTGGGGAGGGCAGAGGGAAGGAGGAAAGGGAGATCGATATCTCCACGCAGCAAAGGCAAGAAATAGCATCCCATTTAAAGGTCTCCTGGTAGCAATCCCCTGCACGTGATGGAGTGAGGGGGGACGGCTGCCTGGAGAGGGAGGACCACCAACGCCGTGATTGTAGGAGAGCCCTGTGACAGTAAGTCACACGCCATCAGGAGGGGGCCAAGGCAGAGCAGGACTGATCCCTGTCCTCCTCAAACCGCAGCCTGGGTCACTACACACATTGGGGGTCCAAGGGCCGGAGCAGCATAGTCTGCAAGGGTCCAAGGGAACGTTGGGATGGAAACAGCGCTGATTTCGCAGTCGGATGACTGAAACTCTGAACTCCTGGAAACTTGAGCTTCTCCATGTAAATGAGGATTATGCTACTGGGGCTCCCTACCTTTTAAAGACAGTTGGTGGTGCTGTGAATAGAGTCAGGAAGACTTAGCTCAGCCATGTGACCCCAGATATATCACTTAACCTGCCTGCCTCAGTTTCCTCAATTGTAAAATGAAGATAACACTAGCTCCTCCTTCCAAGGATCAAGTGAGATAATATCGGGCAAGTGCTAGCACATAGCAGATGCCATATTGGTACTTGTTCCCTTCCCTCTTAAAGCAATCTGATGTTTGATACAGCATGTACGGGCTGCATTTGGATCTGAGGACATAAATTCAGTCTCAGCTCTGCCCCTTGTGCCTTGTAAGGCATTGGATGAGCCCCTAAACCTCCCCCAGCTGGGCTTCCTCCTGCAGAGCTTGGCCCAGGTGACCTTGGAGGTCCCTCCCAGCTTTTAATTGATGTCACTTCAAGCAAATGAGTGAGTAGATGGCAATATGGCAAGGACAGGTGATTGCCTCAGCATGGACACACCTAGAAAAGAAATCCTTCCACCGTTTCAAATCTCACCTCATCTAGAATTTATCATCTGATTTGCTGGAGAGTTCATAGAAGAGAACTAATTTGTCCATGGTCGCAACAGCTACAAAGCAGCAAAGCCCCGGTCTTCGGGACCAGAAGCCCATTGCTCTTTTGGCTATATCAGGATGCCCTTCCAGATAGGTAGAGTCCAGAAAAGGGGCACTGGGCTTGGAGTCACCTTGAAGGGACCACAGAGGTCATTCCATCCTGCCTCCTTCCATCTAGCCTTCCCTCCACCATGCTTCCCCAGGCCCTTTTGCTGAGCTCTCCCCCATTCTATCTCAGCACTTGGTATTCTTTTGTGCTTCTGTGTTCTGATCTGTATTTGGCGTATCTGTGTACCCCTCCCTGCCCTGTTTTCATTCCTCCCTTTCCAGTTCAGCAGTGATACTAATTACAATATCTCCCATTGCATTAACTCCAGGGTTGTGTGTCCAGCATCCCAGAGTTTGAAGTAGACAACACCTCGGAAGGCATCTAGTCTACGTCCCTTCTTTTAAAGAGGAGGAAATAAGGCCCAAAGAAATGAGACAAATTGCCCCAAATTACCCTGATCCTACGTGTCAGAGGCAGAATTTGAGCCCTCACCCTTTAAACCAAGTCCAGAATTCTTTCCACCATACTATAGTGCGTTTTGAGATTTACAAGGACTCTTGCCTCCAGACCTGAGCTGAGCAGGTAATTCAGATATCATCAGCTCCATTTTTAGATGAACAACTGAAGGGTTGTCATCTTGGCTGAGGATATAGAGGGATAAGAAGGGAACCATGAGAGGGATGTCATGAGATAAAGACCACAAGCACTTTTTATTCCTCCGATGGCCTTGATTTCTATCAGCTGGGGAGTCCTCATTGTATTAAGAACCATCATTATCAGCTGGTGTGTTCCTCTTGAGCATTTTCTATTGCTTATCCAAAGATAACAGATTTCTAATTCTCTTGTCTACAGCTTTTTAAGCACATTGTGCTTGTGAATTAGACTAAAATTCAGGTATTGGGAACCACGGAGCTGTCCTAGGCTCAGTGCTGATCCCAGCTCCAGATGCTCACTCCTTCATGGCCCATAACGATGCCAGCAGATGGCCCATTGCAAACATCGTCGATCACTTAGAGAGTCAATACTGAGTGCCTTTGATTAGTGACATCTTTTCTCTGGCTTGTGGTGCTCTCTGAGAGGAGGAGAAAGTAGATTTAATGGTGGGCTTTTTTCTCTTATTTAAAGAATTATTATTTTTTTTGACTGAGGCAATTGGGATTAAGTGACTTGCCCAAGATCCCACAGCTAGAAGGTATTAAGTGTCGGAGGCCTTATTTGAACTCAGATCCTCCTGATTTCAGGGCTGGCACTCTTATCCACTGTGCTACCTAGCTGCCCCTAGAATTAATATTAAAAGAAATGTAATGAAGTTTTTCTGCACCCATCTGCAAATAGGATGTAAGCTCTCTGAGAACAGAGACTGTTCATTTTTGCCTTTGTAGTCCCAGTGCCTGGCACAATTTCTGTCAAATAGTAGGTATACATTATTACATCATATTGGAAGGCAGCCCAGCATAGATCAGAGAGAGCAAGCTTTGAAGTCATGAAGACCCCAGTACAAGGCTCCCCTCTGATCATGTTGCCTGTGGGACTCTGAGGAAGTTACAGGGAAAACGCCAGGATCCATTGGCAGAGGGAGCTCCAGTGAAATCACAGGTCCCGTCCCTGGAACTATGTAGAAGCCCAGAACAGGTTTCCAGAAGCCTTTTTCATGGACAGCCATGGAAAACACTGAGGGCCTTGCATGAGTTAAAACCAAAAGATACCCCACTTGAGCTGTTTTTATTTTCAGAAATCAAAATCATAAATAGATCTAATTGCCCATTTATTTTTAAAAAATGACACCAAGGAAAATGACATTTAATAATCATGGAATCCCATATTGCTAATAGCTGATATTTTTATTCCTCTGTACAGTTTGCAAAATACTTCATATGTTTTATATCATTCAATCCTCAACAATCAGTGTATAACTTAGGAAAGTTGTTGCCATCTGTTGCAGCCCATGATTGGTATTATTCCCCATTTTACAAATCAAAGAAAGGAAAAAAGAAAGCTCAGAATAAGCATCAGTGCAAGCAATTCAGACTGCACTGATTAGGTTCCTGCTAGACCATGTGCTAGGTGTTTCAAGCATTAGAAAGGCCATCATGGGGAAGAGGGGTGAGTCTCTGTTTGGCCCCATTGGACTGAACTAGAAGCAAGGTGTGAAAGTTAGAAAGAAGCCATTTAGATTCAATGTCAGGGAAAACTTGCAAACCTTTTTGAATCCCCCCCAAAGGGAGCTGGGCTGCCTCAGGGGGCCGTGCAGGGCATGTCTATTTTGGAGAGGATTGGATTAGATAGTCTTGGAGATGCTATTATTCCTATAAAGGGAGTAAGTCATCTTTGGGAAGACCAGTAGCTCCACTCAGACCTTTCAGGAACTGCTTCCCCCTCTCATGCTCCAGCCCTGGTAAAGGAAAATGTCCCCTGGAGGCAGCTCTTCATGAAAGGGGATCAGAACTCCCAGGAGGCAGCTTTTCGTTAAAGGGCATCAGAGCCCCCAGGAGGGAGCTCTTCATTAAAGGACCTCAGATTTAGACTTAAAAGAAACTGCTGAGGACATCTCATTCAACTCCATCATCTTAAAGATGAGAAACCTGAAGTCCAAAATACTAAAGTGACTTACCTGGGGTCACGGCAGAGAGAGCATGTTGACCTTTGTCCTGTGAACCTGAGGGCAGCACTCAGAACGTTTCGCTGCCCTGATACCCAGGGTAAGGTAATGTCACACAGTGGGTGCTCAGTTAATTCTCCCTAGAGAAATGAGGTTAAGGATAGATGCTGCTCTCTAAGATATATAGAGAATTGTCTCATATTTAGAAGAATTCAAGCCATTCTCCAATTGATAAATGGTCAAAGGATATGAACAATTTTTAGATGATGAAATTAAAACTATTTATAATCATATGAAAAGGTGCTCCAAATAACTATTGATCAGAGAAATGCAAATTAAGACAACTCTGAGGTACCACTACACACCTGTCAGATTGGCTAAAATGACAGGAAAAGATAACGATGAATGTTGGAGGGGATGTGGGAAGACTGGGACACTGATGCATTGTTGGTGGAGCTGTGAACGGATCCAACCATTCTGGAGAGCAATTTGGAGCCATGCTCAAAAAGTTATCAAACTATGCATACCCTTTGACCCAGCAGTGTTTCTATTGGGCTTATAGCCCAAAGAAATCATAAAAAAAGGAAAGGGCCCCATATGTGCAAGAATGTTTGTGGCAGCCCTTTTTGTAGTGGCAAGAAACTGGAAACTGAATGGATGCCCATCAATTGGAAAGTGGCTGAATAAATTATGGTATATGAATGTTATGGAATGTTATTGTTCTGTAAGAAACGACCAGCAGGAGGATTTCAGAGAGGCCTGGAGAGACTTGCAGGAACTGATGCTGAGTGAAATGAGCAGAACCAGGAGATCATTATACACGGCAACAACAATACTATATGAGGATCAGTTCTAATGGGCATGGCTCTCTTCAACAATGAAATGCTTCAAACCAGTTCCAATTGTTCGGTGACGAGAGCCATATACACCCAGAGAGAGGGATGTGAAATGTGGACCACAACGTAACATTGTCATGTTCTCTATTGAGGATTGCTTGCATTGTATTTCCTTCATCGGATTATTCTTTCTGGTAGATATGATTTCTCCTGCACAAAAATGATGCAATAACTATACAGATATTCGATTTGTTAAGTATTCTAACATAATTATCATGTAGTGGATATCCTGCCATCTAGGGGAGGGGTGGGGAGTAGGAGGGAAAAATTTGTAACAGAAAGCTTTGTAAGGGTTAATGTTTAGGAATTACCCATACATATGTTTTGCAAATAAAAAGTATTAATAAATTTTAAAAAAAAAGGATAGATGCTGCTTCAAGGCTGGCTCAAGGTCCGTAGCCTTGTATCCTTCGAGCCTCCTTCACATCTATGATGGCAATAAGCATTATGTATATTAGATGCTCAGACACAAAATGATTTAAATTGGGGCAGCTAGGTGGTGCAGTGGATAGAGCAACAGCCCTGAAGTCAGGAGAACCTGAGTTCAAATCTTAACACATCCTAGCTCTGTGACCCTGGGCAAGTCACTTACAATTGCCTCAGCAAAAATAAATAAATATATATTTTTTAAATGATTCAGATCATCAGAAAGCGCAAAGCAAAAAAAAAAAAAATGCCCAAGAATTCCTCTGACCAAGGCTCACCTCAGTCAAGTGACCTGAGAAGTAAATCCCTTTTGCCTCCAGTTTCCCAGGGAAGCCTGGACTGGATCCCGTGAGCAATTAGAAAGTTATTCACTGATTTCACTCTGGAGTGAAATTGTCAACATTAGCTACCATCTGCCAAGATCTATTTTCACTCCACTCCTGATGATCAGGCAACCAGGTCTATTAAGTAAGTGCAGGAGAGCAGCTCACTCCTGCCCTCCAGGCTGACAATCAAGGCTAATAGAAATTGTAATGAGAGAGAAGCTGGAGAGGGGAAGTCAAGGTGAGCTGTGACAATGCTCTATCTTCTCACTGTCAGGAAGGTGAGGAGAATGGCCCAGGTAGGCCCCCCACCATCCGAGGGGATGCTGGCCCCCAGATCCCGGAAGGAGAAGAGCCGATCTTGTCAGATTCCACCAGTCCCCAAACCCTATTTGCAAAGTAACAAGCTTACACAAGATCCCAAGAAACTAGACTGAATTCTCATCCGGGCAAGTCATTTCCCTGCTCTGAGTCTCAGCTTGCTCATCTGCAAATGGAAGGAGAAGCCCCGTAGTTGGAGGAAGGATTTATTATTATTGGAGGAAGGCCTGTCTTTCAGGCACCTGGCCACCCCTGAGGTGACCCAGAAGGTCTAATTGTTATCATCTTCACCATCCACATGCTGGGGGATGTCTGGTGGTCTCTGGTCACCTTAGGCCAGTGCCTTGGCCCTTCCCTCATGTTCTGTGTCTCTTCCCACCAACCTCAGGTTATCAAAATGCTTATTTTATCCCAGAAATTAGAAATAACATCATTTTTTTTAATTTTTATTTTATTTGCATAACATATGTGTGGGTAATTCTTCAACAATAACCCTTACATAGCTTTCCGTTACAAATTTTTCCCCCCAACTCCCCACCCCTCCCCTAGATGGCAGGATATCCACTACATGTTAATTATGTTAAAATATTGGCAAATCGAATATATGTATACATATTTCCAAACTTATCATTGGTGTGCAAGAAAAATCTTATCTACACAAACGATATATCAGATAAAGGAAACACAATGTAAGCAAACATCAATCAGGGAGTATGAGAATGTTATGTTGTGGTCCACATTTCGCATCCCTCTCTCTGGGTGTATATGGCTTTCTTCAGTGAACAATTGGAGGTGGTTTGAAACATATCATTGTTGAAGAGAGCCATGTCCATCAGAATTGATCGTCATATAGTACTGTTGTTGCCGTGTATAATGATCTCCTGTTTCTGCTCATTTCACTCAGCATCAGTTCATGTAAGTCTCTCCAGGTCTCTCTGAAATCATCTTGCTGGTCATTTCTTACAGAACAATAATATTCCATAATATTCATATACCATAATTTATTCAGCCATTCTCCAATTGAAGGGCATCTATTCAATTTCCAGTTTCTAGCCACTACAAAAAGGGCTGCCACAAACATTCTTGCACATGTGGGGCCTTTTCCTTCCTTTATGATTTCTTTGGGATATAAGCCCAATAGAAATGCTGCTGGGTCAAAGGGTATGCACAGTTTGATAACTTTTTGAGCATAGCTCCAAATTGTTCTCCAGAATGGCTGTATCCGTTCACAGCTCCACCAACAATGCATCAGTGTCCCAGCCCTCCCACAACCCCTCCAACATTCATCATTAACTTTTCCTGTCATTTTAGCCAATCTGACAGGTGTGAAGTGGTATCTCAGGGTTGTCTTGATTTGCATTTCTCTGATCAATAGTGATTTGGAGCACCTTTTCATATGACTATAAATAGTTTTAATTTCATCCTCTGAAAATTGTCTGTTCATATCCTTTGACCATTTATTGATTGGAGAATGGCTTGAATTTTTATAAATATGAGACAATTCTCTATATATTTTAGAGATGAGACCTTTATCAGAACCCTTAAATGTAAAGATGATTTCCCAATTTATTGCTTCCCTCCTAATCTTGTCTGCATTGATTTTGTTTGTACAAAAACTTTTTAACTTAATATAGTCAAAGTTATCTATCTGGTTTTCAATTAAAAGTTCCAGTTCTTCTTTGGACATAAATTTATTCCATCTCCACAGGTCTGAGAGGTAAACTATATTATGTTCCTCTAACTTGTTTACAAAATCACTCTTTATATCCAGATCATGAACCCATTTAGATCTTATCTTGGTATGTGGTGTTAGATGTGGGTCAAGCCCTAATTTCTTCCACACTAGTTTCCAGTTTTCCCAGCAGTTTTTGTCAAATAGTGAATACTTATCCCAAAAGCTGGGGTCTTTGGAATAACATCATTTTTTAAAAAGGCAAAGGAAGGACAATTTCAACTTCCAGTGGGTTTCATTAATCCTACTTTACAAATGAAAAAAACCATAAGCATTTATTAAGTGCTTACTGTGTATATTATACCAAGCAGTGGGGATAAAAGAAAGGTGAAATCATTGTTCCTGCCCTCAAAGAGCTCACATTCTATTGATGGAAACAACACATACATTGCTAGGGATATGAGAGCATTGATGAAAGGTGACCCTAAGGGGCAAGGCTCTAGCAACTGGGGCCCCGAAAGGCCTTTTGAAGCAGGGGCACCAGAAGAGCCTATTTGCTATAGGTCCCAGGGACCCTTGATATCAGGGATGGAGCCCAGGCCAGGTCTTCCTGACTCCAAGTTCACTGGGGCTTACTCTGGAGCATTTTCCCCAGGGCATGCTTGATGAATAAGCACTTGCCTAGGGGCTGTGATTGAAGGGGAACAGAAAGGCATTCTGCCATCAAAGAGTCGTTCCTTTATGTTGAATTGGTCCCAAGAAGAGATAGAAGAAGTTGCTTGCTTACCTATGAAAGTGAGAACCTTCAGGGATGGAACAAAACATAATTAAACTTTTTAAGTGTATGATTGGGGACTATTTTCTCCTTCTTTTTCATCTTCTTCATCTTCTCCTCCTCCCCCTTCTTTTTCACCTCCATCATCATCATCATCATCATCATCATCATTATTATTATTTTCCTGATGTTGAATCATTTGGCAAGATCCAGGATGTAAGTGGCAAGAAATTTGTTTCTGGGACTTGAGTGTCTAATTATGGCTGTAGGCTTTCAGGAACACTTGCCAGGTTGCCTCTCCACAGGAGCTGTTCTGTCTCCCTCAGGGTGTCTGGAAGCTTCAGTGAGATCGGTGTGGCTGCACAGTGGGTAGTCGTGTTGGTGTTGGTGGGGATGAATGGTTTGATGGTAGCTGGCCAGGAGTTGATGGTGATGATCAAGATAGACCTCTTCTGCCCAGTGAGAATTTTGTGGTTTAGGGGGTTCTCAAGGCTTTTGTTCTCAAGACCCTAAATTGTCTCCAGTGAAGACTAAGGGGAGGGGGCAGCTAGATGGTACAGTGGATAGAGCACCAGCCCTGAAGTCAGGAGCACCTGAGTTCAAATTGGGTCTCAAACACTTAATACCTCCTAGCTGTGTGATCCTGGGCAAGTCACTTAACCTCAATTGCCTCAGGAAAAAAAAAGACTAAGGGGAGATGATGGTTAAGGAGGTGGTCTGATATGCTGGCACATGATCCCCCTCTCTCTCCCACTCCACCGCTTCGGCCTTGCTATCTTACCTGCTCTGTAAGTGGTAGTTGGCTGGAAGTTGGAGGGCACGACTGGCAGAGATGCCCTGGACCAGAGGTTCTATCCTCCCAAACAAGGGTCATCCTGGGGCCCACTCTCCCTCTCCTATCGGGATTTGCCTTCCTGATTGCAGATGAAAGAGGAAATCCCTCAGGTTACTTAGAGAAGAAAAAGCCATTACTCTTCTCGTTCCCCCAGCCTCAGAATGGAGTGCTCCTGTAGCATCGCTTTGCTTCTGGGAAAGCACAGGGGAGAAGGGGTCTGAAAGGACCCCAGGAGTGCCCACCTCTGCTCTGTGAGGGAGAGGAGCCCAACGGGGGAACTCTGCCTCCACCAGCTTGTCAATCTCTCTCAGCCTCCCCTAGGAGGATAGTTCCTGGAGGCTTATTTGCAGTAGTCAGTGAAGGATCTGTGTCTCCATGTATTCCAAGATTGGACACTGCATGAGGAGTCAAGCTGAGTCTGGAGGGACGAGTATTCTCCCCGCCTCCCGTTCCCACTCCATCCTCACCCACCGCTCCAAGTGCCATTTCTCCAGCACAGCCCACACCACGTCACTTCCCTCCCCAAAAGGCTGGACCAAACACGTTCTTCTCTTGAGTGGTTAAAGCTCTTCCCAGTCTGCTCCCATGCTGCTTTGCAGTTATTTCTCTTGCCTTCTCCTTGTGCCCTCTACTTTCTAACCAAACCAAACGATTTGCCATTCTCTGCGCCATGCTTTCCATTTCCTGCCCCCTTTCCTTTGCCCGGGCAGTCCCTCCTGGATTGAATGCCCTCTTCTTTATCTCTAACTCTCAGAGTCCCCAAGGGCATGGAAGCTTAACTCGAGGGACTATTTTTCCACCAGCTTTCTTTGATTTCCCCCTCCTCTGCCTCACTTTGCACACATATGTTCTATTGATGGAGGTTCTAAGTTTCTTATTTCTGTGGAAAGCGAACAAGGCTGCACCTGTCTTGTCTCTTGGACTTCTTTAAACATCTGATGGCGGCATGGTTGCCAAAGAGCCGGGGAAAGCCCCAGATACCCCAATGGAGGCGGCCATTGTCAGGCCCCCAAGCTCCCCAGGGGAGATTTGTGAGCTTCTGAGCCTTTCACCAAAGTGCAAGGGAAGCAAGAGTCTCAGGACGTGCCTTTTAGCCTGAAAACCTGCAAGAAATGGTCTAGCAGGAGAGCAGAGAGGAGAATGGGAGGGAAGGGAACCAGGGAATGCCCGGTGTGGCTTTCCAGACACGATTAAGGTGTCGGGTTTCTCCATCACTGTGAAAATGGAAAGCAGCGGCAGGGCAATGAGAGCCGGCTGGCTCCTGTGGGGCTTCTTACACATTACTGGGGGCCATAAAAACACTTCCCAGGTCTGGGGGAGTGAAGGCAGCAGGGGAATAGTTTGCATGAAATCAGCCCTCTGCCAGCAGCTGGTGAGGGTGTGATGGAGAGAGAAGCCAATGGACTGCCCATTGCCTGGTCTCTCCCTCATTTCATGCCCACCAGAACGCGGCTTTCAGGGATTGGAATCGGGTTCCATAAACCTAGCTTCCTGGAGAAGGATGGCTAACTTCCTTTAAAAAAAAGTGTGTGGATGTTTTTTTGTCTTTTATAGCACAATCATTTCTCACTATATTACCTTGAAACAAAGAACTGGTGATACCATATCCTGCCCCAGTCGCCCTCCACCTCTCTCCCAAGAGGTAGAAGTATGTGTTGACATCTCTTTTCTAGGGTCAAGATTGGTCATTTTCATATCATCCTCCACTACTGATAGATCTTGGAGGGCCAGCACTCTCTTAGCCAGTTCCCCCAGGGATCGCCCCCTGAGAAAAAGGGGTGGATTTCTTCCCCGTCACTTCCCATCAGTTTCTCCATCTGAGATTACTTTGTTTTCTCCCCACAGGTAAACAATGAGAATGTTGTCAAAGTCGGTCACAGACAAGTGGTGAACATGATCCGCCAAGGAGGGAACCACTTAATCCTCAAGGTTGTCACGGTAACCAGAAACCTGGATCCTGATGATACAGCCAGGAAGAAAGGTGTGTGCTCTCTTGCCAGTGGGGACCACCGGCCACACCCTGGTCTGGCAGGGCAGGGGAGGGGGCAGGAGACAGGAGGGTCCCATTCCTGCTCATGACTCCATCTGAAAACCATCCCCCCATTTTTAGGAGCTGCTTTTTGTAAGTCAAGCATTCATGCCCACTGGATTGAGACATTTATGAAAAAAAAGAGCGTAGGAGATGCTTTTTCTCCTTCCCTGATAAGAAAACCCTTGTAGCTCTTCCCCTCGTCTTGATTCCAAGTTGAGAAGTAAGAAGGAAAGCAGCCCATTGTCCTTGTGTTCTGGACAAAACTGGCCAGTGTTGGGATCACCCGTCCAGGCCCACCCTCTAGTGCACAGAAGCTAACCTATAACCGGGAGCCAGAGACAAGCACTGGCAGCTGGCCTTGCCACAGCAGGGAGATTTGGTCAAAGTAGCCACTTTCAGCTGGTGGGAAGGAGGGGGTGCCAGGTTCGTCAAAGGTTCTGGAGGCATCTTGGTTCTCTCCTCCTAGAATCTGCTGACCTACAAGGCCACAGAGAGTAAGGGGAAGAATCATGAATTGGGTATCCTAAAAACAGGGGGGGTCATAACATGGGATCAGTCTTTCAGGGGTCCCTCTGGCTCTTTGGGCAGGGAGTTAGGACTGGATTGCCTCATAAAACAGGGGATCATAACATGGACCAGTCTTTCAGGGGTCCCTCTGGCTCTTTAGGTGGAGAGTTTGGACTAGAAAGCCTCATAAAACAGGGGATCATAACATGGACCAGTCTTTCAGGGGTCCCTCTGGCTCTTTAGGTGGAGAGTTTGGACTAGAAAGCCTCATAAAACAGGGGATCATAACATGGACCAGTCTTTCGGGGGTCCCTCCAGCTTTCCAGGTGGGAAGTTAGGGCTAGAGAGCCTCATAAAACAGGGGCTCGTAACATGGGATCAGTCTTTCAGGGCTCTCTCTGGCTCTTTGGGCAGGGAGTTAGGACTGGAGAGCCTCATAAAACAGGGACTCATAACATGGGATCAGTCTTTCGGTGTTCCTCTGGACTACAAAGCCTCATAAAACAGGGGATCATAACATGGATCAGTCTTTCAGGGGTCCCTCTGGCTCTTTAGGCAGGGAGTTGGGACTGGAGAGCCTCAGTTTCCTCATCTATAAAATGGACAAATTTGTGTCCTGGGAGGTGCCTCCCAGCTGGGCTTCGAGAACAGCAGAGGAGCCCCCCGGCAAAGGCAGGTTTTTCAGGGAGGCTTTGATGTGGGCGCGGGCTCTCAGGGGGTCATTTGCTGGGATTCATGCACTAACCTCCAATTCCCCGAGCCCCTAACGTGGCCCGGGCCGGGTAGCAGCAGCGGCCTGCCGACGGTGACCAGGTGGCCGCTGCCGCCCCTGCCTGTGCACAGACACGGAGGAAGGTAGAGAGCCCTCCAAACCAGGAGAAACCCAGCAAGAGGGACTGCGACGTATTTTTCTTTTCACCCCCAATCTTGGACACTAGCCCTCAGTGGCGTGCCGGCCCCAGAGGAGGTCCCTAATAAATGCCGATTGAGCAACTCTGGACAAGCCTTAGGTCTCTCTCCGAGTCCTGGTGCCCTTCCCAGTGGCCTCTGGGCTAGGAGCCCCCAGAGGGGGGCCAGGCCAGGGCTGGAGGAGGTGGGCTTCTCCTCAAGTCCGTGTCTGTGCACACACTTGCATGGCTGAGGTAAATAGCAGCTTCGCCTGCAGGGGCCTGTCACCTCCATCATAAACATACTAATTTCTCAAGCCCCCCGTGATCAACTAACAGTGATAACCCCCGGAGCCCTGGAGATCCCCCTCCCCGTGACTCACTGAAAGGCCCCCCAGACGCTGTTTCACCCTGGAGAAGCGGCCCCCTCCCGGGCCAGGCCGGTGTCACGCGGGCTGGGCTGTTTCCGGGGCTCGGGAAACCCTGACCCCTGGGCCTGGGTCTGGCCCCGGGCCTGACTATTGACACTCTGTCTGCTTTTGTTTACTCTTCCGTGAAGCCCCTCCGCCTCCCAAGCGAGCGCCGACCACAGCCCTGACCTTGCGGTCTAAATCTATGACCTCCGAGCTGGAAGAGCTTGGTAAGAGCGCCCCGTTGTCTCCCCGGCATGCTGCGGGGGGGG